>JZLH01S0051889.1:12456-29092 GCA_001188425.1 Eucidaris tribuloides | reverse complement strand
CTACTACTACACTACTCTCTGATTATTTCTTAAGAATATTTCAGCAAGCGTATTTCAGCTGCACTATGACCACTTGAAATGAGCTAAATTGTAAAAAGAGGGATACACAAGTCTTCTTTTACCATTTTCTATATGCAAAGAATAAAATAATGTTCAGCTACATTTCCGGAAATATGAACATTTACTTTCATGGCAAATACAATAAGCGTCATTAGTTCCGGTTATCTTCAAGAGGATACTGAATAGTTGCGAGTTTCATAGAAAACTCAATTTGAACACAATTCCTCTATTCATTCTGTTAAACCACCTGATGGATAATCTAATACACTTTATATCTCACCAAGATGAATTGTACGGAGTGTATGGTCAACTTTTCTTCCATTTCAATGTTAAGTAGAGCAGGAACAGTAAAAATCAGATCACAGCGGCAGACTGTGCGATGGTCTACCATCTCACGATGATACCTGAAATACACTATAATTGGTCAATGAATGACTTCATATCTGTATTATATCATTTGTGACCTGTCACAACAAAACGATCAATAAGTCGCAATGTCAGTTTTTGTGTAAATGCGGTAAATAGTCAAGTTGGTTTGCAAAAGTTGATTCTGGGATTTTAATATTTTCTAAAAGTACAAACACTCATCTTTCATTTGTCCAAATTTGAGGACCAGAAGTGATTCAGATGTTTGATTTTTCTTGAATTTAACTTAGATCATGTTTTTGCGGGTGCTTGAAACTTTGGCCGAATTCGATCTCCACATTGCAAGATTGATGATCATAATGTAACCCTAAATATAATCGTTTGTTATCCAACATCTTCCAGTCCCCCGTACTAATTTTTGTATCACCACAAAGCTACTTTTATGAACTATTCATTGATGGTGACTGTAAGAGCCAAAATGGATTGTCCAATCCACAGTTCTCTTTTGGAAAGGGACTAGTTTTACCAAGCTTCTACAGAACAGTTGTCAAGGCCTCCCGTTTCGCAGGAATGAACGCTACCTTTGTAGTCGTTTTTTCCCGCTTTTCCTTTTAATGGCTTACATGTGTAGGTGATAGTCAATACTTGTGAGCAGTGTTTTAAATTGATTTGCCTTGTCTATCCTAGACAAATTATACATCATTTTAAATGCTTGGAGTGTCTACTTTAAGACTGTATGAAAAACACAATTTCTTATTTTTTTCTGACTTGGTGCATTTTGTGGCGCCAAGTCACATTTACATGTAACACTTACTGACCAGTGAAAATCAGATCAGGACTGCAGAGTCCATAAAACTGTGTGATAGTCTACCAGTATGCCATCACAAGATGTATGTCAGTTGTCCGGCAGATGGGCCCTAGCATATGTTCCCGACAGAAGGGCCTTGGCACTTATTGTCTCTAACTTAAAAACTATTGGCTCTTTTCACATGAAATCAAAATAATGTGATATTCTTAGATCCTTGTGTCAGTCTGTTTTAAGTGAAAATTTATATCAAAATACGGCAATATTTCTCAAATTAGAGAAAATTTACTGTTAAGGTCCTTCTGCCAGGAATACTTGCTAGGGCCCATCTGCCGGACAACTGAAGTTCTACCTGTAATGCACTGTAACTGGTCTATGAATGACTTCATATCTGTATTAGATCATCTAGCACTAACCAGTGAACTGTGCAATGGTCTACCAGTGGATCATCCCATGATACTATACCTGTAACACACTATAATTGGTCAATGGATGATTTCATCGGTTGTCCGGCAAAAGGGCCCTAGCATATTTTCCCGGCAGAAGGGCCTTTTTACAGAAAGTTTGTTTCTTAAATTTGAGAAAATATTGCCTTATTTCATATTTGCACTTCAACAGACTGAAAGAGGAATCTAAAAATGTTACACTACTTTGATTTCATGTCAAAAGAGCCAACGGTTTTCAAATTAGAGAGAGTTTAGTGTCAAGGCCCTTCAGCCGGGAACATATGCTAGGGCCCTTCTGCCACCTAACCAAAGATTTAACAGTAACCAGTGAAAATCAGATCACAACTGCAGAGAGGCCATAAAACTGTGCGATAGTCTACCAGGAGGTCATATCATGATGCCTACACAAGGTAATAGGCCTACACTATAATTTGTCAATGGGTGACTTCATATCTGTATTAGATCATTTTAATAGCACTGGCCCATTTTTCCTTCCAATTTATCAAGACACTTCAAAGGTTTCCTGTACAGTGGCTGAATTAAAGTGGCTGCACTTAACACATGGGAACTAGGAAAGATGTATGGGGGGTATACCCAGAAAACTGTGATATTGGGGGGGGGAGAGATTTCTTATTGATATAGTATGGCATGTGCATGTATATGAATGCATGTGCTGAAGCTACCATGCCACAATATATGTGATAATACAGCTGGCCACACTAAAAAAAAAAACCAACTAAAAACATCCTGCTCCTGAGCTTTATGAAACTTATTTCAGTTTGTTACTTCGATTGTGACATTACCAGATGACAGTAGAGAAATTCTGCCACCAACTTTCTCATATTGCTTTGTTTTTCTTCCGTTTGTGTTGGGGGGGGAGGGTGACTCAAGCAAGCACAAGCTTGGAACCCAACACAATTTGATATTTTCTTTTGTAATATTCATCAAGATTACATTTAGATATACTATGCTATACAGGCAACTTATCCATGGTTGTGTGCACAATGTTTGTAAAAACATATGTACAATGTCTACAATATGAACACAACACACACACACACACACACACACACAAACATAAGCACACATACACAAACACAAAAACAAGCACACATACACAATCACACACATAATACATGATGCACAAATACACACACATACACAAACTCACACACAGAAGTAAACACACACAATGATCAACTTTGGAGGGCCAGCAAATTATGAACACAACCTTTAAAATAGCCTGTGCTCAAGTGCATTTGTTTCATACACTCGAATGATTTGCAGTAACAACAAGTCACGTAAACTACGGAAATCTTCAATCCTTGTTAAGAACAGAGAGCGAGAGTCCTAGGGTAGTTACAATCTGAAGTGGACTTACACCTCCACTGCCAAAGGGAAAAAAAATTAACAAGAGCAATTTGGCTTCGCTGTACAGTCGTCAGATATGAATTCATCTTCCCTTGCCAATTCTGTGTCTAGTAATAACTATGATGTACTCCTAGGACACAGTTTGCTTATGTCTAAAGTCTCAAAAAAATGCTTATTACTGACCTCATACAACTACATGTAGTACAGATTATCAGGAAACCAATTTCAACAGTGCCCTATGACCTTTGAATTAATAAGGATATTATCTATTCAACAAGCTCATAAATAATACAGTAAAGAGAAGATGAAGAAAAAAGAAGAAAAAAAAAACAGAAGAAGAACAAGAAGAAGAACAAGAAGAACAAGAAGAAGAACAAGAACAAGAACAAGAACAAGAAGAACAAGAACAAGAAGAACAGAAAAGAAGAAGAAGAAGAAAAGAAGAAGAAGAAGAAGAAATAGAAGAAGAACAAGAAGAAGAACAAGAAGAACAAGAACAAGAAGAACAAGAAGAACAAGAAGAAGAAGAAATAGAAGAAGAACAAGAAGAACAAGAAGAAGAACAAGAAGAAGAACAAGAAGAACAAGAACAAGAAGAACAAGAACAAGAAGAACAAGAAATAGAAGAAGAAGAACAAGAACAAGAAGAAATAGAAGAAGAAGAACAAGAAGAAGATGAAGAAGTGAGAGGAGGAGGAGGAAGTCAGAAAACGAAGATGAAAAAGGAGAAGAAAGAGGAAGAAGAAGATGAAGAGGAAAAAGGAGAAGAAAAAGGAGGAGAAGAGGAGGCAGGGAATCATTAGCATTGAATGCTGTATACGTGTCGTGTATAGAGACGCATGGTATGTATAGGACTATCACATTCATGCAGTAGGAATTTATTGTAAATAAATTTCAAATATTATATACTTGAGCATATATGCACTGCAAGGGTATAAAAGAGGACCAGTAGGCTAATATAATTTTTGTCTCTATGATACAATAATTCAAATCAAAGTCTAATGGTCACTAAATTCCAGTAAAACTAAGTTTCCCGATTTCAGTACACTTTGCTAGAGGTTTGTTGTAGTTGGTATTTACACAATGTTTAATTTCAGGCATGCCAAAGAGACGCCCAGCCTTGAAACACGCGTGCGTGATGAGTAAATGCCCGACAAAGTTCCCGTCGCTGAAGAAATACGTATGAGTTGATTCAAGAAATTTGTATTGATTACGTAACATGTATGGCAAGTGTTAAACATATACTACGTCTGTTTGTATGGGTGGCTCACGGTTTTGTCCCGAATGTTGCAGTTAAACATGTATCCATAAGATTTACGTTTGTATTTCAGCCTCTGGACAAAAGTCACGCTTGTTTTTTTATATTTTAATCGCGAAAGTGTTCTCAAAACAGTTGAAAGGTTTTTATTTGTCGCAACATCGGCACCATTTTATATGCGTGTTAGCACCATTTTGATGTTAAAAGGGTTCCCATGGTAACCGAATTCAAGAACCACGTTCTACGTCACAATGATGCTAATGAGAACCCCCAAATGGTGTTGCGAATGTGGTGCCGCTATTTTGAGAAAAAAAGGATTCTAAGCGGAACCTCTGAAGAACACTCCTTTCCTCAAACTGTAAGATAATGTATTTGAATTTTGCATTAATTCATTACCTTTTATCATGTTGACGTACGGGAAAACATGTATGTGTATGACATCAAATACCTTACCCTGTGGTAGTGTAATACAGGCAAATATAAACTCCTCAAGAAAGATCTGAAATCTGAATTTGATGTATTATTTCTCCCTTTTTGTCGAGCCCACCGAGGTGGAGGGAGACTAATTAGGGATCACTTTGGCGTCTGTCTGTCCGTCCGTCCGTTACGCTTACAAAAACTTGAACAACTCTGTGCTAAATGCTCCAATATCAATCAAACTTGGGTGGTAGATGTCTCATAGGAAGTTTAAGGTCACCAAAAGGTCAAAGGTCTCCGGCAGGGGTCAACGACCTTTTTTTAGCCCAATGTGAAGTTTTTTTTGGCAAGTTTCTATTATAGCGCATAACTTTGCACCCATTCGTCCAATTATGACCAAACTTGGGTGGTAGATGTCTCATAGGAAGCTGAAGGTCACCAAAAAGTCAAAAGTCACCGGCAGAGGTCAACAACCTTTTAGAGCCCAATGTTAATTTTTTCGGCAAGTTTCAATTATGGCGCATAACGTTGCCCCCATTTGCCCAATTATGACCAAACTTGGGTGGTAGATGTCTCATCGGGAGCTGAAGATCACCAAAAGCTCAAAGGTTCCCAACAGGAGTCAACGACCTTTTTGAGCGAAACTGGGAGAGACACATTATGGCTATCGCCTTGTTATAGTAGTAATCAATCCATGTTAGGTACCATCAGAAAAATTATTTAATTTCCTTCAAAATGATACCTATTGGTTATGATTGTTTCATCGAGGAAAAAGTCGTATTTAAACATATGGGATAAAGTGTAAATTGAAAAGCTGCAAAATGACCAGTGGTCCTAAAGAGTAAAAAATGCTCTTTTGTATAGAGTTATGTCTTTTTTGTTCTCAGCATGGTCAGCCATGAATGTCAATTTCAGAAGGATCCCCTGCCACTACAAATGTTCATGACTTTAAGATAAAAGGCTTTGCAAAATAACCCAAATTCGGTAAGTCACCTAATTTCTTATTCCCTGTTGATGAGTGAGATATTCAATGTCTTTTGGTAATTATGCATTGTAACACGAACATTTTCCTGGATTCAAGCAAACGTGTGCACAAGCAAGCAAGCAAGCAAGCAAACAAACAAACGAAAAAACTGTATGGGCATATAAAAACAGAACTCAATCCATTCAGTCTTAAAGTCATAACCAAATAAAGTGGCAGGGGCTCCTTCTGAAACTGAAATTCATTTAAAAAAAAACATGTTCCTTATTGACTCTAAATGACCACCGGTCATTTTACAGCTTTTCAATTTACACTTTATGCCATATTTTCAAATACTGCCCCTTCCCCGATAGCATAATCATACCACATATAGGGTATCACAATCTTTCTACTGGTACTAAACATGCCTTGATTGCTAGGGGAGAAATAATCGATCAAAGTTAGATTTCCAAACTTTTTTGAGGAGTTTATATAGGACGTAACAAATTAAATCGTTACACACCTTCGTTAAGAGCACTATTTCCTTCAAATGGTCCAAATGAGCTTTTATTCGGTGTGTGCTAGCTAGCTTTGTAGGAATGCATTTTGTTCCAGTAATCAGAATTAGCATGCTTATAACGTCAGTAATTATGTCAATTTAATTCACATAAAAAGAAAACACACTACCTGTGGAAATTGTTTTAGAAAATTTGACTCGCGTCATATGTTAGGAAGACATGTAATACCTTCAGGGCCAATAAACCACTCATTATACAAGCGGAAGTGTTGCCGTTTTGCTAATCCACTTAAGGCCTACTACACCTCTTCCGATGATCTTCGTTTCCTGCGTGGGGCACGTGCCCGTTTTGACGCGAAAACTTCAGGGGACGATCGGCATGATGTGTGGGTGTTCTGTTGATGGTGACAAGTCCCTTACCCTGCTTGTTTCTCTCTTCACGGTCAACGAAAGGCCACAGAGAACAGTTTTTGAAAGTTTACCTGATTTATTGTCAGAAATAAAAGCAAATTTTGAATAGGTTTGTTGTGAATCATACGAAAATCAACCTAAAGCAACAATGTTGACATTTTTATGACGCTTTTGCGTTTAACTCGGGGTCCTACTACCTACCACAGTTTTGCGCGTCTTTTTGTGGAAAATTTGGTGTTCATGGCAAGAGAAACTTTTAATTATCGCATGTGAAAACTGTCAGTTTATTTTCATTAGTATAATAGACAGTATTTTACATTTATCGTGGTTTTCCTGTGAACATAGCCACACACGGACTGGCGTCAGATTGGGGGGTTTGGGGATGCGCTCGACCCCCCCCCATGAAATTTGAATTTGAGATACAGATAGGCCTATATTGATACATTTTCGTTTCTGACCCCCAAATGACTTCTCTCATTCGTTTCTAGTCCCTCAAATAGTTCGGCTTATTACGCCATTGCCCGCACGCATTCGCCGATATACTTCGCAAACTGGTATCAGTTCATCTGAGTGAGCCCGATTTAAAAAGGGTAGTAAAAATTCTTCTGATAATTATTTTTTTCTCTGATTTAATGACGAGGTGCAAGGCATATCCTGGATTATCATTTTTACAAGATCTCGTGGCATTTCGGGCAAACACTCCTTTCAATTTTTAATAGGACAGTTGCTGGCCTTGACTTAGACTGTGATAAATCGTTTAATCAGCCATTAACATCGATCACCGTCAGTCTATTTTTACGCACAAAATATGACGGAAAATCTGGCATAACCACATTATCAGGAAATGCTCATGTTAGATGATCCTATGTCTATCCCAGCAATTTGGCATACCAACAAAATAATTTTCTGTAATGAGTAACCAATCATCGTATGAATTACTAGGCTGTCATATTCACATGTAAAGCTTGTAATAGACTCGACGCTAATTAGAATAGAATGAAGTAATTGGAGTTAAACGTTAACATTAATTTAGGTATTTTTCAATTTCCTGCATAGCACAAGAGCAGGAAATTAACTTCAAAGGAAATACTTACTGAAGCATGCATTATTTTTAGACGAAAAATATGCATTTATAAGATGCAAACATGGACAATAGCCAGGCAAAAAACAGGATCTACGTGACATATCAAAAGGGTTCACTGCAACTCAAAATGATCACTATCATTAGGGGAAACGAGACGTTCAATTTATGAATTGCTATTCTCCAAAAGAAACCTTCGCACACGTATCATAATGAGCACTGACATGATTGGGAGAAGTGAAAAATGCCTTAAGACCCAAACCGGGTAAATCATTTACCAATGTATGCACCAGCTAGAGTGTCTCCTGGCTGGAAGGATTTGTCTTGAATTGGTTACTTATGGAGACACAAGCGTTCAATTACCATGATGCTATAGTGCCCCGATATAAATTGATCCCATCCAAAGCTACATAACCAATTCGCCTGTCATAATGAGCGCTTATGATAATTGTTTAAAAAGTAATAAAAGTTTGACAATGAAAGTTAGATCGCAGAAGCCTTGAAACATGTACCTGATTCTAAAATAGTTTTATCCCCAATTAAGGACTTCTTCCAGTCCTACAATTTTCCTTGAAACGACTTGATCGAGCCCCATGCGTTAAATTGCTCCGATGACATGGTCTGGGAGAGTGATCCAGTCCTTAGAAGCTGTGTGGATGAAGCTTCTATCCGGCTGATGAGTTTTAGAAGCGATAATCGAGACAGCATGGTCGGAAATAGAAGTACTGGCCCTGGTCACTTACCCTCCGTCTAGCGGCGGAGGGTGGAGGGATCATTTCATTTAAGTCTTTGGACTCGGTTTAGCGTACATTTTGTACAAGACATAAGCAGCTGCGACCTGATGCCTATGAGACAATCTTGGAATAGATCAATCTTGGTGAGCAGTGGCTTCATCAACCCCAATAACCTTAACAGCCTTTTTTTCGAAATGTCATCCAAGGATGGTAGGGGAGACATGAATCCATTTTGCTGCGGTCTTGTGCCTTGACTATGATTATGCCTTCTATATCAAACTTGTTAGCAACTTTCCTCAGAGCGCCAAGTCTTTGGCCAGCTGTGGCTGCAACTCAGAATAGATTCCGAGAGACAGGAAAAGATCCAGAGGAAGACAGAAACGTCGTTGGTGGGATGACATGCACGCAATACATAGGCAGCACCTGGACTAGATTGGCTCAGAACAGAAAGTCATGGAAGGATTATGAAGAGGGCTACATCCAACTGTGGATGAACTCAGCCTGGTGAGGTGAGGTGAGATGAGGCTGCAACAGAGCAATGTTGTATCCGAGGCCAGCCTCGAGATTGATTTTTGATGGCCTCGGTCTCGATCTTGGTCCGAGTCACCTGTACGAACCCTACGGAAAGGTTGTGCTTTTGGGGCGGCCTTGGTGTCGGGACCTGTGGTCTCTGATACAACACTATTGGTCATTGGCTTTTTGTTCTCTTATTGTTATCTTCAGTAGATGAAGTTTTGGTCTTGGTCCATGTAACCTGTACAAACCCTATTTAAAGGTAGTGTTTTGGGGTGGCCTCGGTCCGAGTCTCCTGTACAAACTCTATGGAAAGGTAGTGTTTTGGCGTGGCCTCGGTCCGAGTCACCTGTACGAATTCTATGGAAAGGTTGTGCTTTTGGGCGGCATTGGTCTTGGGACCTGTGGGTCTCTGATACAACACTGCAACAGACTGTATAATACACAGTCTGTTCCAGTCTTGTATCCTCAAATCAAGTTAGTTTCCTGTCTCTATCCCAAGATGACTTTAACCAAAGTACAAATTCAGTTTTGATAGGACGCTCTTCCTCGAAATTGGCATAATTTTACAATTAGTATAAGTTCAAATGTGGCATTCCATTTGTGCATATCTGATAGGTGTCTGCTTGAGACTCCCTGCAATTGCATTGGTGTCTCTGTTTAAAGTAATGCGAGCAAACGGTGTTGGGTCGTCAGCATAATAGGTACAGTCCATTCTCGCACACATCTACAAGGTCGTCAATGTAGATGAAGAACAGAAGTGAGCCATGAGGTACTGCAGCATTGATGGAGTAGGCTTCAGCGGACTTAACCTGCAAGGACAACTGAAATCCGACGGTCTGCAAGATAGGTTACGTATATGTCAGTTTCGATATGAGGCCATAACGCCACACTTTGTCAAATGCCTGCTTAATATCAAGGGCCACAATGCAGACCTCATCTTCTATCTTATCTAGTGAATTTGTGCATACCTGGAAAATGATTGGCGGTACTAACACTACTAAGAGTTTGGGCCTGCTGACAATAGAATCAGAAATTTTAATTAAAATGGCATTTTATGTTGAAAATTTATCAGTTTACTTATTTTGTTTATTCAATGGTAGTTACAGTAGATATTGTCCCAAATACAGATGCTGAAATTTAGCAATATCACGTGAACGGTTCAAAAGTTGGATTATTCTGTTCATCGCTGAACACAGTCAACTGGAGAACGCTTAACCTGAAGGCATGAAGTACATTTCGAACATGTCGAAAGGATATATACTTATCAAAATATCGAAATGGGTCTCTCGATCCTGGAGACGAGTAGTTTAGAAATCGCCTTCTCCTTGTATAAAACCTTACTTTCTCCATGGTCAGCGAATAAATTTACATCGAAATTTGTCCAAAGCCTTTACTGTTGACCTATTTATCTCACCTTTCATGATGTACCAGGCACTATGGACCACATCCCGAACCAACAAAACGGATGTCTTAGTCTACCACGTAAAACCATCAGCCAGGGACCAAAACTGTCTGACTCATGGTGGAACACGTCATACCTTAAAGGACTGAGGGGGGGGGGAAAGACATGCAAGGGGGTGACCTGGGCGACCGGGGTCGATAATATAATTGTATCTTCGCCACGTATCCAGATCTCGTGTAGTTCACAGTGGTCCAGATATTTTATGGCAGTAAACATTTTGATGGATCATTTTGTAATGTCCGCTGATTGTTTTTAGTGATAAGTGCCCCAATCGTATCATATCAAAATTTACATAATAAGAACCTTAACATATCAACTTAGGCATATATAACGCATAAATGCATGTGCATACAATATGGTAGATAAAAACAGGATTACAACTCTGTTGACGCCAACAATGTTCACACAAAAATTCGTCATTTCAGCCATAAAAACGACCAATTCAATTCCCTCGCATGTAAACAGATAGATAGATAGATAGATAGATAGATAGATAGATAGATAGATAGATTGTAATCATTACTTTATTCAAAATCAAAAAGAAAAGGCATGAAATATGTACAATGATTAACATGTTGACACAAGTAAGTCTCCAGGACCATGTTCCCTTTCAAGAACAGACAGGACGACTATATAGCCTTCTTGTCTGGTACATTTAAAAAAAACAGTTGTATCTGGGTTCAATGCTGCTCGGCATCATTATAATGATGCTGAAAGAGAAACTTCCCGTTATAGAGATTGCAGTGTTGGTTGGTGGGTGTGGTCAGCTGAAGCACAGCGGATTTCCCACTATGAATCGATATTTCCCGGGGTCTTAGTATGATGCATGTTATGTTTCGATATAAGACATTTTCAAATTCCATCATCAGAAACATTACAAATTGTGTTGACACACATGTGCATCGAAAATCATGAACTGGATGGAGTATGTTTGAAACTGCAATTTGTGTTCATAAATTGTATTTTGACAGGATAACAAATCTTAATGATTTAGCTGTGACCTTGCAAAACATGCAGTCAAATTTACATATTTTGCCACAGCGATTATTATTTCCATATTCATCAAAACGTTGTTTACAGGTCCCTGTGCACGTAATAATGGGGATGACTCTTGTTTATGACATGTGTGACCTATTATCCTCGTCGGGAAGGCTGAGTAATTGATCTGTGCTACTAAAATCAAGATAAACTGACACTCTGAGTCAAACTTCCGCTAACATCTAACTGGCCCTAGCACATTTCAAGCTGTTCTCTCCACCGAGATTTGCGTTTGATCCATGTAGGGCGATGCGTGATATCCGCAATTCTATTCTTGTATCGAGTTAAGTGTTCTTATATCAAACATTATTTTATAAAGTAACACGTCATAAAATGTCACGTATGAATCATTTGATTATTATTACAAATATGATGTAATTGTTTGAAGAGAGATTGTTCGAATTAATAGTAATAATACTACTACAAATGCGTCTCTATACGCTTTTGAAAGAAAAAGAAAATGTTAAGAAAGATGCTGGCAACTGTAATGATAACTCAGTCAAAGTACTTTTTTGAAAAAAATGCAGTAATTACAAGTGAATTAAATAATTAAAGATTTAAGAATTAATGCAATATGCAAATGTAATTTTGTCAGGGTCTCGGTTTTATACCGAGGCACTATGGATGATCATGTAGCTTAGACTATCTTAAACTGGAAATATTATTGAATGATGCCTCCAAACCACTCTTTCACCGTATTAGGGCCGTAATTTCAGCAAAACATGGCTTCTTCATTTCAATCCGAACATTTACTACCATGAACATTATACGGTTAAACCATAACGTTAGGATACGCATATAGTCAATAAATTTAAAGGTGTAGTGGATCTCATTGGCAAACATCCCGCACAGACGCAGGAAAGAGATAACCATGGCCTTAGGCTATTGATGAAGGGCTGTCTGTGAAATCTGGGGGTCAGTGTTGCCTAGATTTGAAAAATGTAAAAAGAAAAAGCAATAGCGCGTTTAAGTGTACGTTCTATGGTAGGAATTTTTTTCTTGCAGCGAGAAAAACGAAATTCAAATCTGAGTCTAACTGTCACTATAATTCCACTAAAACTGAGTTTCTAGCTCCTATATTTTGCTAAAGGTTCCCAGATGGCATTTTCTTCTAAATGCCATTGTATTTACACAAGGTTAATTTTAGGCATGCAAAAGAGATCCACTGCCTTTAATGTTTACAATGACGTGCAGATAGGTCGACAAACTACAGATAGTGAGATTTTATTTCAACTAAATTTAGAACAATCACTCTTCGCCAATGTTTGTTTCGTCCTTGCAACGTTGGTAAATTCGACTTCCTGAAGCACAGTTGCCAAGTCTCATAAATGGTCGGCAGACTGGGGATTACCCAACTTTACTTTGGCCTCGATCGCTCATTACAACAGCAACTCATATCATTTATATTGGATATCGGAAAGATTTAAAGCGCAAAATATACAGCCTGCTTTAATGATACATAAAATATTGACTTTCTTGTGGCTCAATCCTCTGAACAGTTCCTATTACTCTGTCACTTTAGTCTCATGAATAAACGTTTGAAGACAGTGACTTTGGATTGAAGAATTGATTGATCCATTAACTGTGTCACACCTTTCATGGAAAACTCTTATTCTGATAATCCTGCTAAATGAACTTTCCAATGACGAGCACTAATAGCAAATCTCCGAGGACGTTTTTAATTCTGGAATTCAAACTTTGATCAGGGTTGTCTTTTCACGTAGGAAGAAAAATTTTTAATACTCTTTTAATAGCAGGGAAATTAATGACATCGTCTAAATTAAAGTATTGTGTTGTTATCGTGTATTAAGATCGCAGGTTATAGTATGCATTAATAATTATGTAAATTGATCATTCAAAACCACAACATGTTCATGTCATTAAAAACGGCATGTTAACTGAACAGAACACATTTTGCTTTGGTTGAAACAATCAATGATCTTTCAAACAGAAAATTACTAATTCTGGTGGCAAACCACAAAAAGGAGGTGAAGATAAATTTACTTTATCGAAATATGAATTCGCACTTGTTACGGCGATTGTATACGTAAAGATTACTTTGAAACTGTAGACGAAGTATTATCTTTTTATTATATTATTTATCTAAATATTGTCCTTTGTCGTGAAGAAGTCCATTGTTTAAAAAAAAATCTCTTAAATTGATGGATCAATAAAGGATGTATAGTAACTGGAAATTATTAAGTTGTACTACTACTTAACCCAAAACGTTACAAGTGTCTGAGAAGATTATTGCCATAAAATAAGATTTAAACCATTAAATGTATACGAATTTTATGTGATTTGAATGGAATTGTTCCTCAATCATAAATAGGAGAAGTAACGAAGTGCATTACTGTCGTAGATTTTAAACTTCTAGTGTTCAATAAAACGCTTTAATGTCATACAGGCACCAAAGCCGAGAATGCTTTAGTACTACCCAGTTTGTTTGTAGGGGGCACAGCATCCCCTAAAAATTGAAATATGGATGTTCTATAGGCCTATGTGAGCTGTGGGTAATGTAACCCAGGGGGCGTAGGCTGGTTTGGGGACGGGGAGGTGGAACTAAATCGACATGGGGAGGTGCACACCGTAAGGAGGTGGAACTAAAGTTGAGTTAATTAGACGTTTGAAAGCAGGAAAAGTGGTGCAAATTTCGTTTTTCTTGCCAGGGACGGAACTCCGATGGCTCTGCGGGGGGGGGGGGTGCACGTGCACGTGCACCCAGTGCACCCCCTAGCCTACGCCCTTGTTACCGGTGCTAGAGCACCCCTAAAAAAGTCGTCCACATGGCCCTGCGTTGTGCAGTATTTTTCCAGCGCAAGCTAGGAGTGACTTGTTGGTCATGGTGATGACCCCGGGGGTGATGATGGTGGTGGTGACGGTGGTTTCGCTTCAAAGTTGTTATCAAGGTATACCAGCCAGCTGGGATTTTCGAAAATATTAATTGGGTATAAATATTTGAAGCAGTTAAACCTCTGCATACACTAATTCCCCCTAGTTACTGTGTAGGACTACATGGTTTGTCTAAAGTCCAACTTAGACCTAGACTTACTTTGTTTTGGCCTTCATCCAAAATGTATTATAAAATTATGTAAAGCGCATTCATGCGCTATTTACAACTAGGGGAAGTATTGATTAAAGTATAATCTGTGTGGATTAATAATGGATGGCAAGTTGGATTTAACAAGTTGACATCATAAACGAAAACTTGCATTTCGCTCAGATTAAGTGAGTGTGTGAAAACGATGCCATGCAGTTACTGCCTTTTCAAAGAAAGTTTCATGAGGCGGTATAATGCATTCCTCTTAAATACGAAGTGATGATGGACCCTTTTAACGGAAACATTTGGATCGTCTAATTTGTATCGCCTTTGCTGAAATTTCAACAAGCGGAAAACATTTGAATTTAATCGACAAGTTATGCCGACCTACTATGAATCTGTGGAACCGCTTTGTTATCATAATTAGGATTCAAACATGATAAGCGGAACGTACACATTTTCAATGTTCCTTTTTTTTTCAATAAAAACATCTCCCTCGGCGTCGATTTGAATATTCGATGTACACTGTAACCTTAAGCTTGGTAACCGACACCATGTTAACACTATATACTTTGTAATCAAGACAATATCAGTGTAAATAATGAATATGAAAAAAATATTAATATACCAAGGTAAGAAAGGTGACACGATGACGATAATGACAATAATAATGAAATTGATAATGATAATGATAATGATAATAAAATATGAATAATTATAAAAATAATGATGATGATGATGATAAGAAGAAGAAGAAGAAGAAGAAGAAGAATATTAATATTAATAATAGATAATAATAATAATGATAATGATAGTAATCCATTCTTATATAGCGCCGCGTTAATTTTGGTGATGGACATAAAAATGTTACATAGTCATATTGCCGCAGTAGTCATGTGATTCAGTTCGAGGGGCAATAGGCTATAATGTAATTAGACATTTTAACCTGCACTCGAAAATCCACCCCTGGCATCCCCACAATTGAGCATTGTGGTAGTCTGAGGGTGGACATTCTAGACAAGAAGCTCGTAGGCTATACTGACGAATGAAACATTTCCTTGGGCTCAGAAGAAGGTTATTAAGCCAATAGAATTGAATTCCTGTTTACGATCTATATCAATTTACTTTTGAACGCGATGTAATATGCCAAAGATTTAAAATAAAACAATGGCATCGCGCATCATTGAAGGTTTTTCCTCAAAACCCCCTAAATGTAAGTGTTTTAAAGCACTTTGTGACATTAAAGAAGTGAGTCCCATTTTTAGAAATGGTTGTTACCCAAAAAGATCAAAATACGGGAAAAATCGAACATTGCAGTGTAAATATTCAAACTACATCTTAACTAATGGGATGGTTTTGAATATCAGGGAAAACGAAACACACATGACTTGTATCAAAAGAGTTGACTATTTGTTTTCAGCAATTACTGTTAATATTTGAAAGAACTAAATACATTAATGTGTAAAACTGTCAACGAAGAAAAGGCTTCGATGCACCAGCTTTTTGGGGATACAAACTATTTTATCGTGTAATGATAACTCTCTGTGACTTTTATTTGTTTAATTTTGAGAGAGGAATTCCAACCATACAAACCATTCTGTATATATTTTTTTCAGCTTTACGGATCTTAGACACACTGTATCTTCTCAAACATAATAATTATATACCTATGCTTTGCTTGTATACCGCTGTTACTTCACGATATCGCATGATAGCTGTTAACATTAAACAAAATCACAATTACTGACGTTTGCTATCACCAATTTTTGGGTGAGTAATACTTTTGTCAATTTCATAATTATTCTAGTTTTTAAGACACTGGTCAATTTGAAATTATGTCACTTGTTCACAAACGTTCAACACTTAAAGGGAGAAGGCGCCAGCAACTAACAGGCATAAGTTAAGAAAATATTTGAGTTCTTGCCAATCAATCAGATTGCACGTGCACTGCAGGGAGCTGACCATGCGTGACCAATGTATGCCACGCGACGTGTGTTAGCCGCACCGTGGTAATGTATGCACTGTTTGAATTGATAAGCTCCTCCCCCTATAGCTGTTTCTGCAAGTTTTGTCTTAGGTTAAAACTTACAAAGACGTAAAATAAGCACAAATTAACTAATTTCTAGGGCCTTGATGAGGGTGAGTATCACACA
>JZLH01S0051877.1:15110-27182 GCA_001188425.1 Eucidaris tribuloides | reverse complement strand
TGTTTTTGAGCGATTTTGGGGGTGACATGCAAGTACAAAATGTTACGTAACTTGGGAACCGCGTACCCGGACGTCGCAAATTTGGTCTCAAAATATGTGCGACATTTGAGAGAAAAAAGTCTTGAAACGCCGTGACAACTGCTTCTCGCGTTGCAGACATATTGCGCGAAACGTTGGGGGGGCAGATTCCGCCCCCCCCCCAGCCTTTTTAGGGTTAAACTGGTCTTTACATTAGGTCATTCTTAAATGTATGCAGTCCATTCTGCACGGTACAGCAAAAGAATAAAGTGTACTAATGCTTGTGATTGCCACGAAGTGGATTTGCTCTGAAAATGGCAAATGAGTGTATGGTCATAGAATGGTTATGGTTATAGAATTCTTGTAGGGTGTAAAGGTACTGGAAAAGGGCACATTCTTTTCACTCAGTTTTGTAAGACAAGATTAAAGACACATTGAACAGTCTCTAACTGGCAAAATCGCTGTCAGAAAGCATAGCACAACTGCCAAATCAACTGGAAATGAGACTAGTTTGATCATAGATCATGGATGAATCAATGAGTGTGTGGTGGCATTAAAGCAGGCCCTTAACTCTGCTTGGTTGAAAAAGTAGGAGAAAATAAGGAGCAAAATTCTCCAAAAAGTAGGATTCAATCCACCAAAGTTGAGGAAATTAGGATATTCATAAGTAGAGTTTGGAGTAGTAACCCTGAAGAAAATGGATACATGCCAATACGTAGGAAAAATTCTAAGATTGGTGAAAAAGCAGAAATCCGCAAAAACAAATTTTCCTTCACAAACAGGTGATGATGGTAGTTTAAGTACTCTCAGCAACAACTTGTAAAGACTACTCAACTCCAAACAAATATTAAACCTATTGCAAAGCAAAGGTGGTTTTTTTTTGGACAAAAAGTAGGAAAACAAGGATTTTTAGGGGAAAAATAGGAAAATCTGGATCTTGCCAAAAGTAGGAAAAGTAGAACCAGTTGAAGGACTGTTAAAGGTAAATAGCAGGATTAGAAGCAGTACTCAATTTGGATTCAAAAGATTTTGGAATCACTGTGCACCCCAAAGAAAACATGCGAAAATCACATGTTGTATGTTTCTCTTTGATTCTTGGACTACTCCCAACACTACTATATCAATTTAGTATAACACAACACTAAATGGTTTCCTACCTGTTGGTTCTGCAGTGAGAGGTAGTACTGGAGCTCGCTGTGACTCGTGATCAAGATTCCCTCTCCTTTGGTGTCATACTGGGGGCGCCCTGCACGTCCCAACATCTGGAGTACGTCCAGGGGTCCCAGCTCCACCCAACGACCTTTCTCAGGATTATAGATCTGTTTCAAAAAGGTAAAGCAAAAAGTTACTATCTTCAAAGAAAGAAGTCAGTTAGCAGAATACTATATAAACTACTGTGCATTTTATTTACACTGTTGGCATTACTTATAGTAAAAATATGAAGTCTAAATTTTAAAAGCATTGCATAACAACGTTTCCAGTTTTCAAATCTGAGCTGTATGATTCCCCATGTTACCAGTGTCTCTGATAAGGTCTAAAGTGAAGCCCTGAAAAAACTGCAGTTCAAAAATACCATGATGTACTTTTAAACAGTGAAAATCATTGAGCAACCATTCCAGTTTTATTCCAGAGACAGCGTGTTGCAGAATTTTTGTCTGCTGATAATAATTCATGTGCCAATTTTTATCTGTACATATTTTACGACTGACAGCATAACTGTCTGAAGTATTGCATTCGGGGATGTTTATTTGTCCATTCAAACACTGTCAGATATATCAGATAGTAATGTTTGACAATTTCTTAAATGGGGCTTCCACAATGTTATATAATGTCTTTAAGAAAGCAAGTACTTACAAATGGTATTAGTGGATTTAGTTTCAGAAAACAACACTCTTTTTATGGCTATAGCAGTACTTGCTAAAGGTTTGACAGCCCCCAATTTTATCTTTCCTCCATCATCCTTTTGAGTTATCTATATGATCTATCTCCAATCAGGTTGCCCATTAATAAAACTCTTTACTTCTTTTCCATTTTACCTTCTAGACTTTTTTCAATAACTCTCTAATAGATCACCTAGCCACATCTTCTTCTCATCAATCAATGCATTCAACAATCTTTTGTCCACTTCAACCGCACTCGTGGTACACTTTCATTTGTTCTTCTCATTCCATATGTGACCCTGAACATCCTCCACCATAGCCACCATAGACTTTGAAACTCACTACCAGTCAATGTTGTCAAGTGTACCTCCACAAATTCCTTCAAGTGTGAGGTGCAAAATGTTCGGCTCCGCTAGAGAGGAGCTTCAACATTTTTAGCTGCACTTAGTTTAAGGTTCTTTTCATACTGTGCTCTGCACATGCACCACACCTGACATGCCAAATAGTATGAATATACATCAGATGGTAGACTGTACTATTTTGGAAGAAGAAGATGAAGCCAACATTTCAAATGTACATCAAACATATTTTCCATGGAAGAAAATACAATTTTATTTCTCAGGGCTACTTTCAAGCCAAATTTAGTGATCTTAGTATGTTATACATTGAACCCTATGAGAAAAATTCAGGGCTGTGATTTTAGGGGGCTATTTTGATAATTTTGGGGGCTAAATCACCCTCAGCCCCAGTGTACTTCCTACACTCATATCTTCTTTCTCTTAAGTTTCACCAATGTATCATTGACAATTCCTCACCTGTGTTCCCTTGATGATGACTGTGTGTGCCGGGAGGTTGACACCCCAAGCCAGTGTTGCCGTGGAAACCAGCACCTGGATGTGGCGATCGGCAAAGAGATCCTCCACCAGGGTCCTGTCCAGTCTGGTCATGCCGGCATGATGGATGGCAAAGCCATAGGGGAGTAGATCCTTCAACTCCAGGTTCTGCAATAACAACAGACACAATTAACTCTTGCCCTGTGCATTATGAATACCTAGGCTACTGGATTATTTTTAGATCCCCAATAACCAATGCATTGTAAACGGGTACACTCATACATGAGTGACCCTGTACTTGAAAAAAAAATATGTACTGATAGAACTGGGTAAAAGGTGTGAATAGATGAAAAACAAGAAATACACTGTTCTGTACAATTGAATAGGGACTAGTCCTTGTTCATGCGGACTGTCGAGTCGTGTCGACAAGAGTCGACGGTAGCGAGTTAAGGATTAAAGGCAAAACTGAACATAGTTACCTCTTTTTTTTTACAAATCTGAGCTACATAATTCCTCATGATTTTAGTGACTTGGATATGGTTTAAGACTGAAGCCATGCAAAAAAAGAAAAAAAAAATGGCCTTCAAATTTATCATTCAGTGTTCTAAACAAGTGAAAATCTATGAGTGACAAATTTCATCACATCCGTTTTTCCCATAGACTTGCTGTGTTACAATAAAGACTCCACCAGATGCCTAAATCATGTCTGATTTTAATCCATACATATCTTGTTAATTGCAGCATAACTTCCTACAGTTATGTACTTTCGGGTGTTTATTTGACCATTCAATCACTATCATGTAGGTCTGACATCAAAGTTTCACACTGGTTTTTTAATTGAACCTCCACCATGATAAACAATGTTTTTAAGTTAAACATTATTTCAATTTATTTCTTTTATGGTATTGTATCTCATCATGGATTTTTTTTTTTCAAAATTTAATCTCTGTCTGAACTGTATAATGTTGTTACAGTGGATAAATAAACAACAAAGGTTACAAAAGTTTTGAAAATATGCTGTTACCATCAAGATTTCTAGAAATGAATATCACTCGAATATATGCATAAGGTACTGTCATGATGCTAGAGGATGGAACCAGGGTATGACATAACAAACCCACTGGCACCGAAGGATCATCACTTTAATCTTCCTCCTGGTTGCATTCATCTCACCAACATAGAGGGAAAGTTGGGAGATGCCAAGAAAAGGAGGGCTCACAATAAAAAAAAAAGTTTCCAATAAAGTACTAAGAGATAACCATGATGATAAACCATTCTAGAATGGTTTATTCCACCACTACACTCTGTGAGGGAAATTGGGCATGGTGAAACCAGACTCTGGTATGTTTATTTATTTTAATTTTTTTGCATGATGACTGATACCCCTCTTTCTGTCCAGTAATGAATCAAAGTGCCAGGAGTGATAAAAGAGTCCAACCTAAATAAGTTCTGTTTCATTCTTGCCTCTGCAACCTAATGCATTCTGTTTCATTCTTACCTCTGCGTGTTCGGCTTCAGATCGGAGAATCTCTGTGGACGCAGACCCCTCTCTCAGGAACATGCTGAGGGTATCCAGCTCCAGACACATGTCACGGATGGCCCTGGCTGTCTTCCCTGTCTCCTTTCTGGAATGGACAAACACCAGTACCTTCACGGAGGAAACAAGATGGATGTTGGAAGAATTTTACTATTAAAATGGAAAATTTTGATCATCGTGGTAGGAATAATGAGAGAGTAAACTAAACCAGTTGTCACACGATGTTGCAAACGAAAGGAGTACTGTAACGTTTCGGCTACAAAACTGTATAATCCATAAGTATCTCGTCCTTTTTCCTGAAGGACCCTGCTCTCTCCAAAAGACATGATGGTGTTGTCTACAAGATCCCTTGTGGTAATTGTGACAAAGTCTACATCGGAGAGACAAGTAGACCACTTGGTGAAAGAATGCTCACACATCACAGGGACTTCAGATTTATGTGCACTGATGGTTCAGTGGTGGCAGAGCATGCTTGTGATGCCGATCATCAACCTAACTGGAACGCAATCGGCTGTATTGCCTATGACAAGCACTGGTACTTGGGCCAAGTTAAAGAAGCTAGACAGATTCGGTTACATCCCAACAACATTAACAGAGACAGCGGGATAGACATCCGCTGCCATGCTCCCCCCATCATGACTGGTGGGGGCACTATCCCCTTGGCCTACAGATGCCATCCAGATCCTCTAAGTAATTTCTGAACAAACAATTAATGTCTTCATACTATTATGCATAAGGTAATGTCATGATGCTAGAGGATGGAACCAGGGTATGACATAACAAACCCACTGGCACCGAAGGATCATCACTTTAATCTTCCTCCTGGTTGCATTCATCTCACCAACATAGAGGGAAAGTTGGAAGATGCCACGAAAAGGAGGACTCCAAAAAAATTTCTAATTAAATTCTATGAGATAGATATCATATTTGGTAAAACAGAAATTGCTTTTACTGTTTTAATCCTTTATTCTAATAGTAACTGAAAAAAATGCAACTTAAAGGTCATTTTGTAATTATTGAGCAGTTGCATTTGTAATACAAAATAATAATACAACTCTTAAACTGGATTACTAGGTTTCCTTAAAAACATTATTGTACAACCACAAACCTCAGACAGAACTTTACACACAGGGTTGAATCAATCAATCAATCAGTCAACTCTTCTCATTTACCGACCATATAACTTTGTAGAATTTTCCTTACCAAGAATAACTGAAATTTTATAGGAAATACATGCCTGTACAAAACAGGTTATTTCACCCCAAAAGTTGGGCAATAATCTTCAGTACCAGTCATGCTCTACCTGTGCCAACCAGCATACCTATAAGACTGCCAACCATCATTTCTGGCATATACCCACCTGGTTTTTGCCTGCGTTGTCCATCACTTTTTCGTAAACGATCTCGTTCATGAGCTGGAACCTCTTCAGAGCCTTCTTCTCTGTGATACCGATGTACTGCTGCTCCAGAGGCACAGGGCGGAAGCTGTTGTCAAAGAAGAACAGGCCCTTGTCTGGCTTAACCCTCAGGAACCCAGCCACGTCCTGGTAGTTGGGCAACGTGGCACTCAGACCCACAAGACGAACATCCTCCTGGGAAGTCTCAATGTTGCGGATCGTTCTGGTTGAAAATTTAAAGGCAACTAACGTCATTAGATTTCATGATTGAAGATAGGGTACAGTTTGGGTTGATCTAGGGACAGTGATTTTCCGTTTCAAAAAATTCCCTTTTCCATTTCAGAAATCTTAAATTCCGTTTCAACGTGCTTGAAAAACGGAAATTCCGTTTCCCCATAGACTTTGTATACATGAAAAAGTGACAATTCCGTTTACATAGAAATCAATACAAATTACGAATTTTGTCACACGAAATCATGCATACGTATAAGGCTGTTGACAAAATCCGTTTTAGCGGTTAAACTTAATTTTGGTTGCTGCTTACGTTTAGATAGATTTTTTGATTTATCCACTTTTTAACTTCCCGATTTCTAGTACACTTTTCTATCCACAATCGTTTCAACGAGATCACGCTTGCTTAGTCCCACATTTGGCTAGCCGCTGTATGTTGTGCATCAGCGAAGTGGTAATCTGTTTGTGTGCATCCCTGTGTATGATTGGCACACAACCACAACTGCGCCGTAAATGTTCGCAGTCTAAAGACTTGGTGAATCCCACGCAGAGGTATTGTGAGCAGTCGTAGTGTGGCACTCCGTATGCGCAATAGTGTAACCGATTCAAGGCCTGGCCGCGGTACTGTGTATACGACAAAGATCGAGAGCGTGCGAAGACCGCTAGCGGCGCTAAAGGAATAACGTCTTGGTATAGAGTCGGCCGGCCGGTACTGTGTACTAGACACGTATTGTCCGTGTGTCGTGTCGTAGAACTACGCAGATGAATTTATTTGAATAAAAGTTCGAATGTTTGTCATAAGTGATGTGTGGTGAGTTTGATGTGTATAATTTGATGATTGAGGAATGAGTTTGTGTTGAATGTGATCATACGTTGTTCTTGTAGTTTTGTTGGTTTTGCTGATCTGGTGTGTTTTCTGTTCACTCGTGTGTTCTTGCAGACGGCTGCTGTGTTGGTTGTTGTATGTCATCTACTACGTCGTATGTCGATGCACTGTGCAATCGGCCTGGTTGGTTATGGTGTAGAAAGTTTTTTTAACTGTTTCGTTGTCGTTTTAGAGCAATTTTTTTGGTCAATTTCTTGTAATTTCTGTTACAAAACTTACAAATTTCGAGGTTTTTCCCTTCGAAATGTGAACATTTTGAGGAAAAATACGTTTTCCGTGATTTTCCGTTTGAAAAACCACTTTCCGTTTCGAAAGGCTGTTTCCGTGAATTCTGTCCGTTTTCCGCGATCGCGGAAAATCACTGTCCCTATTGATCTGACTTAGTTTCCATCAATCATAAGGAACTTATGTTATGAAACAGTATCAAACCTGTAAAAATATTATTTTGAATTACATATTTTACTTTCCAACTTATCACTGGGTAGATATCATTACATACTTTTGTCTGGTAAAATGTTGAGAGTTCAACCCAATACATTTTTTTTTTTTGTAATTTCTTTTCTTAAAATTGGTTGAAAAGAATGATGTCATGTACACTGTAGTTGTATAAGTTATTACGATGCAAGTATTTGACAAAATATCACAACAAAGTTTTCCTTGCCACTTGTTGAATATTGCATAAACATACCTTGCAATGACAGCCTCCAAGACTGGCCCACGATCATCGTGAAGAAGGTGAATCTCATCCTACAAGGAGGGAAAGCAAGGGAAATTCTTGAAGTGTATTCCCACATATTTTATTTCCAAACACTCAAGAACAATGAATTGCTGGGAGTAAAGAACTTTAAAAAAATATATTTCAAATCTCACCGAGCTCTATCTTCAGCCTCGTAAACATTACATTATGACTTAACTTAGAGGCTTTGACAAGCAATTTCCATTCTGGGTGTACCTACTTTGCAAATACATCACAATTTATAATTCCTATTGTATAAAATACATATTTTCATTATGTTTAGCACACAAGCTCTATATGTACATACATGTCTACAACAGTACAAGAACAACATTATATACCTGAGAATTATTTGTTGCAATTTGTGCATTAACTGGAGTATTACAGCTTTTATCCTGAGAAAAATATCTTTGATTCACAGAGGATGTTTATAGAACACATATGGCTTTGTCTTCAATGGGAAAATTAACATTACTTGATTTATATGACCCTATGACACAGACTGTTCTAGAAACACAGAAACTACAGAAATGTACTTACAATGATGATAAGTCTGACCAGCTGTGTATAGATCTTCTCTCCCCCCTTTTCTGGTGATGATGTCCCACTTCTCCGGGGTGCAGACAATGATCTGAGTGGCTGTAATCTGGTCTTTGGTCAACTGGTGGTCACCGGTCAACTCGGACACCACGATGCCGTAGGAGTCAAGTCTCTGCAAGTGTTTGATAGAATGACAATCGGATAAGAACTACAATTTCCTCACTAAAGCGTCCACAAAGACTAATGCTACATTAACATTATGTTCCCAGATGTTCTTCCAAAAATTCCATACTTGAACAACTTGTTTCAGTGGATTTATGACTATAACTTTGTGGTTACAAGATACGATTTTCCACAACATGGTGCAACATTACGTCATTCTACTTTCGGGTTTTTCTTTTGAAAGAAAATCCAGTTTGCTGCTGTGTGGACAGGCACTTGCAGGTAAGTAGATTAACTCTGTCTTTCAAAAGAGACTCCTTTCAAAAGAGAGCTCACTGTCAAAACACAACGAATTTTGGTAATGTATGCAAATTTTAAGCATACCTTTCTGACAAAGGTTGCTCTTGACAACCTGATAGCTTGCCAGATGTAGCAACAACTAATGTATGCACATTGCATTTTTATTACTGAAAATGTATTCCTACAAACAGATGAAAGAAATAGCAAATCACTTGGCAGCAGAAGAAAAACATTCCTTAATCTGAATAAGCAGTCTATTATGCACATCCACTACTGACCTTTCTGAAGTTTCCGACCATCTCCTGTACCAAGGAGCGCATGGGAGCGATATATATGATTTTGAAGGCTTCTGTGTTAATGGTACCGTCTATGTTGATGTTCTTGCCAATCTCTCGTATGATGGTCAGCAGTGCTACGTTGGTTTTACCGGCTCCCTGCAAGATCACATTATAAGACACCAAAGTGACGAGTGTTTACACACATTTATTTAGAAATTCAGGGTTCGTACACTTACATATTTTCTCAATTCCCTGACTTTCCAGAGCAAAAAACTGTACATTTCTGTGACCATTTTCACATTTTTAAAGGCAAGGTTCACCCTGACATCAAGTTAGTTTTAATGAAAGCAGAACAATGAGAGAAACATATTAATGAAAGTTTGGCGAAAATCCACCAAGGAATAACAGAGTTATGAAGTTTCAAAGTTTTAAATTTGTGACGTCACATGCGAGCAGCTCCCCATATGTCACATAATATAAATTCCATAATTTTCTATTTTGTAATAGTTCATGATAATTGAATGTGGTTTTTTCATAGTTGCATGTATGAAATAATGTTTCTGATAATATATTGAATGCACAGGTAAAACCATTTTCAAATTTCTGAGAAAACGGCACTTTTATGGAATTTATATCACATGACATATGGGGAGCTGCTCGCATGTGACGTCACAAATTTAAAACTTTGAAACTTCATAACTCTGTTATTCCTTGGTGGATTTTCGCCAAACTTTCATTAATATGTTTCTCTCATTGTTCTGCTTTCATTAAAACCAACTTGATGTCAGGGTGAACCTTGCCTTTAAGCAAATATGAACACATCGTCATAATAATAGCAAAGCTTCCAATCAAAGGTCTTTCAACAATAACTTGATATAATGATTTTTCCTGACTTACCAGAAAAAATGATGAATTTTCTGACTTTCCCTAAATTTTTGCTTTTGGAAAATGTATTTTCAAACTCCCTGACTTTCCAGAATTCCCTGAACTGTACAAACCCAGGATATTAACTCACTGGAAAACATTTGATTTTAATATAACCTGTATTATCCATAGACCCCAACCCAATATATCTTGTTCTTAGTCTCCATCAGGTCGAATGTGTTTGTGGGTAGAGGACTCAAATTGCATAAGCAAAAAGAAAACATTTGGACAATAAAAGACATCAGGGTAATTTCCAATTGACTACACACAATTGCACAATCATTTGATGAACCATTACTGAAATGTTTTAAGTAGTGATATATCATTTAAACTACATTCACAAATAGTTATATGTGCATGCAAAGTGCAAACCAGGTGCTCTTTGCATGAAATAATATTGTTTTTCTCTGTAATACAATGACAATGTGGTTGTATATGTGTCAAAATATTTGTTTTGCTTTCCATCCAATACTTCTTACATACAAATCGGACTACAATAGAATTACTTGAACCACCAGTTTAAAATACTAAAATGTTCATGCCCCCTACCACCCCGAATACAAAATAGAACAAAATCAAATCAAATCAAATCAAATAGCATCCAGTTTATTTGGCTTCTGTAAATGTACAGGATCTCTTACAGTTGGAGCACACAGCAGCAGGTTCTCATCAGATTCCAACGCAGCCTTGTAGAGTCGACTCTGAATCCGATTCAAGCTCTTAAATCCTTCAAAGGCTGGTTGAGCATACTTTGGTAGTCGATCAATGGGCACCAGAGACTGTGGAATGCAAAAGAGTGTATGTAGGATTATGTGCAAGAAGTAAAACTTGAACAGAAAAACATTTACATACATTGATACTCTTTCACAAATTCAAAGACTTCTACTGAAGTGTTATAGTGTTTATACAGTGGCACACATTCACCAGTTCAGATTTTATTTATGATAACCTACTTTTCTTACTAATATTTTAGTAGGATACTTTTTCACAACTTTTCTCCTAAAGAGGCCTTTTCATATGGTATGCATTTATTTCTGAGAGTTCTTTTAACCCCTTTAGTCCCACAGTCACTGAATTCCCCCTATGGCATATAATAACAGCCCGGATAATGTTGAGTGTGAAACATTAGTGAAATTGAGATATACATAAAAAGCTGATGCAATTTTAAATTAACGTGCTATGAAGGTCAATTCCCAAACAAAGGATTTAATTACAATTCAAACAAACTGCATGCAACAACAAATATTTGCTTAAATAAAGTAATCATTTACCTCATCATTCTCAAAAGGCTTGGGCTTGAGGGCTGGTACGTGGACCTCCTCGTATCCTTTCCTCTGTTTGCGGAAGGATCCGTCCGGCAACTGGCAACGCTTGTTGGCCATTAGGTGACCACCCATGGCAAATGTTAACTCTTCAAGTTCGACCAACTTCTGAGGAAGCAAGCTCTGATAAGAAAACAAACAAACAGTAACTAGCACATCAATGATGTGGTGCTCATTCAGCAGCCAGCAGAAAAATTCACACAATTTTAATCTTTGTAATTTTCGAAAAGAATTAATTTTTAATAAACTTACCATATACAATTTTTTAGACAAAATTTCAAAATTCCATGTACAAGTTCTGTGTACCCAATGTAGCTCTACCACATGAAACAAAAAAATCCAAATCGGTCAACATATGTAAAAGAAGCATTTTTTGTGATTTTCGAAAAATGCACATAAATTAGCATGTTTAATGAGTTTCAAAATTGTGTGTAGAAGTTTTGAATCCCCCACCTGTTCATATAAGGCAAATGGAATTGAAACCATACAAGAAATGACAAAGAAGCAGCATTTTGAAATTGTGGACGGACGACATATGACGGACTCCACACTAGGCATGGGCACCAGAGTCGACTCTCGGCTCTTACTCGATTCCTAAATCAAGAGTCGGTATCGGAGACCTCCCATATAAGGAACTGAGTACCCGACATCCATAGTTATTGGGGCTCTGGGATTCGGTTCTGAATGAAACCCGGTCATTTTGATAATCCAGTCACTCTTGATGGCCTTCATGTTTGGAATTTCAGTCAATTGCTTGCCAACCACTGCACAATACTCCCTGAGGGCTAGTTGGGGTCATTAAGCCATTGACACAATGCATGCCAGACCATGGTCATTATGTAGGGGAAAAAAAAAACCCTAGCTGGCTGAGAGTTTGTATGTGTGTGTGTGTTTGTGTGTGTCTGTGTGTGTGAGAGTAGTTTGTACGTGTGTGTGTATTGTATGTGTGTGTGTGTGTGTGTGTGTGTGTGTGTGTGTGTGTGTGTGTGTGTGTCGTGCGTGCGTGCGCGTCGTGTGTGTGTGTGTGTG
>JZLH01S0051867.1:7531-39231 GCA_001188425.1 Eucidaris tribuloides | reverse complement strand
ACCCATGATTTTCTAATTTATTTTTTTTTTTAATTTAAGGGGGCCAACACCCGGCCTCCTCTGTATGGCCTTGAATGGAAGATCATTTTTTTTTTAATTGGGGATGGTACCCCATCTTTGAAAAAGCTCAAGTTTTTTTTATCGGGGGGGGGAGTAGACATATCCAAAAAATCCCATGGATTTTCTGATTTCTTAAAATTTGGATGGTACCCCATCTTTAAAAAAACTCAATCAAATTCGGTCAGATTGCACGTTCACCAACAACTTCTTTTCAATTATTTTTTGTTACTTGAAGGCCACCGTAGGCCACCGGTACAACACGCCGGTTGTTTTGATCGGTAATTTCAGTTCAATCCTGTTACCTTGCAATATGCTGTGTGCAGGTTGCACAGGTTGTGTTCGTGTGCGGAAAAGAGGAAAAAACGCTAATTTTGAGGAATAAATCGAGAGTCTCATGTCAAGAGTAACATAATTACGTGTCAAGAATAACATAATTAAGGTCAGTGATTGATGCTGACAACATTTCTAGGCATTTTGAGTCGCGTATGTGGAGTTTTGATTTTGGACATTTCTAGGCATTTTGAGTCGCGTATGTGGAGTTTTGATTTTGGATGCGTTAATGCACTAGCGCCTCTGTTACCTCGGGCATGTTCTTACAGCACTCTCTTCAATTTGTGTTTATTTGATGAAAATAACGTACATTTTGGACAAAATAATTGAAACACACTGTAATAAGCGGCGCGCGCACTCACGACTAAAGGCCACCGCACACGTATGCGATTCCGTCACACGACCTTAAAGATTTTGTCTTATACTGAAATAATCCGGAATAAATCGCTACACGCTCGTGAACGAAGATATAAGCTTTTTTTTTATTCGGGATCAAGTCGGGCGTCGTACGACAAAAGTCGTGTTTCGTGTGCGGTGGCCTTAAACCATACTGCAATCCGCGCTATTTCAGGGCTGCCACTCAAAATTTTATAATTCCCCCTACGCCCGCATGCGTATTTTCCTCTACGGACACCACTTTTCCCTACGCCTAATTAACCATGTTTTTACCCATACGACCTAGGCCTATGTTTTCTCTACAACATCATTCACCGAGAGTGGACAAAATGGGCGAAGTATAGATCGATGTTCCTTGGAAAAATTGCAAATCCCCTACATCCCCTACAAATCATCAAACCCCTTCGTTTCCCATACGGGAAGGTATTTCCCCGTAGGTATCCCACACCACACATGCAAAATCCGTACGGTAGGGGATTTCCTCCTCACGTGTGTGCATCCTTGTTGCGAGTGGTTTAATGCCGCGCGGATGCCACCGAGTTAAGCTCAGCGCCGGCAAACATCGCATACACGAGTGATCGCAGCCTTCCAGTGAATTTGGCTAAGTTTGTCCAAAATGTTCGTTATTTTCATCAATGAACAACAATCGGGAGAGATTCGGAGCTTGTGATGCTAAGTCCATGCCCAGAATGATTTTGAATGGGTATTTATACTGCTATGTACTAACTACTTGTACAGTTCCCCTTCATAATATGTCAGTTTTACAAGAAGTCCACAAAAAATAATATTGACTTGATTAAAGACTGTTACATCAAATTGAGAGTCACTCAAAAGGTTCAACGCTGGTTGGCCGCCAGACTTCCGCGTTTTCCATAATTGACAATCACCAACGCAGTTAGTGCACTTTCCAAAATGTGCAAAAACTCTTCTGTAAATTACGGTGGAGCCTAGCTTGTTGACCGGTAAAAAGCTAAGGGAATGGTAAGTACTTTTATTTCTGCCATACTAAAGTGTGTTTAAGTGATGAATTCCAAGTAAATTTTTCATTTTTTTTGATTGTATTTCAAGTGTGAAGATTAAAATGAACTATCGTGTAGCAGGTCATGGCAGAAGGATCGACCACCGTGTACCTTTGATACGTGCAGCTATGGAGATATCCCCTTGGTGTGTGGCTAAGCAGACCTCACGGACGCCTGATGTACACTACAGTACAAACGACTATATAACGTTGGGACTACGTACAGTATTCCACATAAATTGACAAAAAATTCGGATTTACTAGATATATGAAAAGAAAATATGGTGTTTTGAGCTCAGCAAAAACTAGAGCAATGGTATGCACGTTTGCCAACACATTATAAAGCTTTACTTCACCTTCAGCTGATAAATGAAACGAGCAAGGATCAGAGTTCATCGACACCTTCCTCGCCAGTCTCAGGGCTGCGCCCGGCCTGGCCACTCAAAATTTAATCTCTCCCTACGCCGCATGCGCCTTTTCCTACGCCGACACTACTTTTCCCCTACGCCAATAGGCCAATTTTTTTTCCCTCCGGAGCTATGCCGCCCCCCCCGGGCGGAGGGGGGGCGAGATGTCATTACAAGGTGGTCACCATGCACGTGTTATGACTTTCAAAATGGACCCTAAACAAGTATGCAAAAGTCGATCTCAGGAATACCCTAAACAATTAAGTAAAGATACCGTTTTGAAGTAATAAAAGTAGGGGCCTTATACTCTTTTTTCCCGATTTTGGCGATTTTAATACCCTTTTCGATGTACGCAAGTACATCGTCCGACCGTGAAAAACAAACCTTTTTACGCGTTTTTTTTTTTTTTTATACATGGGCATGGTGTACACGTTGTAATGGCACTGCTCACCCGGCCCCCCGGGGTTTTCCCCTACAAAAATCCACTTTTCCCCTCCGAAGGTACGTTTCCCAAACAAAATAATCTAATAATGCAAGAGATTTATTTCAATTGAGAAAGTTGACATTGTAATCACCTCGATTGGCATGCGCGCGTTACGGTTTTCCTAATTATACGATAAAGTGACCATCTTGGACAATAGATGAAAAGAAAATAATACCCAAATGTCTACAGACGAATGGGAGTTCTTAAAAAATCTTTGAGGATTTAAGAATATTTTTTGAAAATTGTCAACCCCCCCCCTACAAATCATCAAAAATCCCTACTTTCCCCTACGTAAGGACAGGTTATTCTCCCCGTAGGGATTCCCTACTCGCTACGGTTTGGCTAGGGATTTTCCCTTATGCAGCCTTGGCTGCAGTATATTGTATTGAATGCGTACGCACCAGTAGAGGCGGAGACTGGAATTCAGACTATGTCTGCTAGCTCAAAGAGTAGGCCTATCTTTGTTCACACGAGTAATCTTAGGCTAATTTTCCTCCACAGATCTTTTCATAACACTGTATTTTCATAAATGTAGGGCCTACGACGATACATGAACAATAGGCCTACTGTCGAATTTGGATTTACATAATATAGGCATAGTGACAGATAGACAGGTATAAAGGTACCTTTCCTTCCTTTAAAAAAAAGTTACCCAAACTCCATTTAAAACCACAGGCTAACAATGACCATATCTAAAAAAAAATCGAGCTTCCATAATCCTCCATGCTCTAAGTGTCTTTGATAAGGTCTAAAAATGAAGCCCTGAAAAAAAAATTGTATTCCAAATTGATGATTTAAAGCTTTAAAAAAAGGAAAATCAAATTGACCGGATTCACCTGCCCATTTCCTCCCATAGACTTACTGTGTGCAGATCTAGGCCATTTTATCCTCCACCGAAGTGCAAATTATTTATTCATGCATATCTTGCCAGTGGCAGCACAACTTTCCAAACTTTTGTATTCTAAAGTGTTTATTTGTCCATTTGTAGCTCAGATATCAAAGTCAGATGACAATTTTTTTTTTAAAATTGAAGCTCCACAATTGTCAGCCTGTTAGACCTACTGTAAGTTTTATTAGCTGCCTGTACTTAGGCCTACTAGTATATTAAAGCGACAGGCTAACAATGCCCACAGTTAAAAATGTGACCTACATAATCCTCCATGGCCTGGGTCTTTGATAGGCCTATTGGTCTAAAAATGAAACCCTGAAAAATGTGTATTTCAAAATGATGATTGGGGGCCTACTGTTTAAAAAAAGTAAAACTCTACAAGCACTCAAGTTGACCGGATTCACCTGTCCACTGTACTCCTTTGTAAATCAAGGCTATTTTATACTCCACCGGAGTGGAAATTGCTTATTCATGCATTCTCGGGTGTAAATTTGTACATTAAACACTATGTAGCTCAGCCATCAAAGCATTTAGCTCCACAATGTTAGTCAATAGGCTAACTTTACACGGCATTGACAAGATTGGGAGCCCGATTGGTAGTAGTATAAATGCCTCAAATCCAAATAAACTGAATATACATTGTATACACTATCAAAACTGGAAAGATATGTAGGCCTAGGCCTACTGAATTTGTCCATGAGAAGGGAGACAAACATTCAATGTCCGTCTGCCCGTCTATCTTTCCTCCTTATTGGTTTCCGCGCGATAACTTGACGGACGATAAATCACACTAAAATACAGGTAAAGAGGTCAAAGGTCAAAGGTCACGGCTCATTATGTGAATTCGTTTCCGGACAATTACTGAGACCTAATAAATATTTGACGGATTCTAATTTTTATGGGTGTGTATAGGTAGATCACGCTAAACTACAGGCCAAGTTAGAATTCGAAATTCTCAGGTCAAAGGTCAAAGGTCACAGCTCATTATGAAAATCGGTTTCTGGACGAGGGTTGATAAATATTTGACGGATTTGGTGTGTATACAGGTCAAGTTTAAATTTGGAGTCCACAGGTCAAAGGTCAAAGGCCAAATTCATGCAAATTGATCTCCACATGATAAAATAAGAAATGCTGGCCTAGTACTGATCGCGTTAGTGGGGGTATCCGTGTCTAGTGGACGCAAAAAATTTCTAGTCTGATAACAACTGTACAGTTCAAAGAAAAAAAAACGATTGGCAGTAAATTTGTTCACAGCAGAAACGTTTAAATGGTAGGCCTATACTTGATTCTGTGTTCTTTGAGGATCATCTTGTCGTTTCGATTTTTGGATGAAATGACACGCACCTCCAGGGCCCCATGGGAGACTAACTTATTGTTGAATGGGCACCCTGGTAAAATATTTGAATAAATAAATAAAAAAAAAACTAAAATCCTCTTCTACCTCCGTGATATAATAGACCATAGGCCTGACAAAATACTCTTTTCAGGGAGGATGAAGTGATACCACATGACAACCGCCACCACGACCACTACAACAACACGTCCACCCCACGACCATCCACCACCACCAACCCATCACCCCACCACTCCTACCACCCCACCGCCACCACTACTCCCCAACACCACCACCATCACCAACCCCACCCCACCCCCACCCCTACACCATCCCCACCACCACCCACCACCCAAAAGATCCAAAGGCCTTAACTCTATGGCTGCACAGAATAAAAAGTAGATCTGTAAGAAAGATTTAGCAAAGAAGTCCACGTTGATCTTGCATAATGAATGCCTTCAATTTCCTATGGAGTTGAAATTAAAAATGTTATTCATTATAATTACAAGAAATGATGGACAATGTCTCTAAAATTCGTGGTGTTCCACTTGAATGGTTTGGAAATCTGAATCAATTAAGTGATCTTTTTTTTTTTTGGCGGGGGGGGCGGGGGCGCGGGAGTATAATTCGAATGGAGCAGCGCTAGAGTAGACGTGTACGAGCACTTGATATTGATTGTGTGAGGAGGGAGAGTGGGGGCGGGGGCTGTGACATCCCATTTGCCCGGGGGCGACATGGGAGTTTCAAACATGTGCAGTGGAAAACTCTGAAGATTTTCGGTATTTCATTATGAAAGTCTAAAACTTTACGACTAACACGTCCTCATCATTAGCAATAACCCCCTTCCGACGAAACCTCAATCATGAAAATCAGCGTTAATTCTAAGCTGTCACTATGGCGAATTACAAGTATGCGTTATTTTCTTTTGCGAATTTCAGGCAGTACAAAACAATTCGGTCACCAAGATGAGATCATCAGAATTTAAAATATTGCATTGCACTCTCTTTCATTTCTGTCCCGTAAGTAATATCCGGTATCGCCGTTATAATAAAATAACCTGGATGGCGAGAGGCTCCTGAAAAGAAGAAGGGCCACTTTTCCATTCTGAGGCAAAATCGAAAGTCGAAAGAAAAATAAATCGAAAAGATAATTCACTAAATATTGTACGTGTACAAAGGGGTGCTTTAGGTGTTCACACACCCCTTTTACAAAAAAATTTCCGTCCCGACGCGTCGGTCTGCATGTTTTGTCTTGAAAAAAAAAAAAACTGGCTGTGACATATTTTTCACGCCGGTCTCCCCACCCCAACCCCAATCCCTCGATTTTCGCTTGCTGTTTGGATGGGAATGGATAAAATTTGGCGGAGAAAAAGAAAATGGCCGTTAAAGGTGTTTCAAGTCGGTCTACCCCACCCCCCCCCCCGACCGATTTCAATTGCTGTTTGGATGGAAACATTTATGATTTGGCAGCGGATGAGTACCCCCGTTTAGAAAATTCTGCGTACCCCTATGTACGTGTACATGAAATATTTGTGTGTGTGTGAATTTTTGTGAATTTGGCGGGGTGATTTTTTTATTTGAAAGCTTTATGCCCAAAGGTCATATCACACCAATAACAGATTCTGAATGTCTTTCGTTTTTTTTTTTATTAATACTCTGATCTTTCTGCTGAGGTATAATTCAGATAACCTTAACACCTTACTAAAGCCACTAGCTAACATTTACCACAGTTAAAAAAATGTGAGCTACATAATCCTCCATGCTCCAAGTGTCTTTGGTAAGGTCTACAAATAAAGACATGATTCAAAATGATTGTTTAGTGATTAAAAAAAAAGTGATAATCGTAAGTTGGCCGGATTCACCTGCCCATTTCCTCCCATAGACTTACTGTGTGTGGATCTAGGCTATTTTTTTTTACTCGCCCCGAGTACTAATTGTTTATACAATCTTATCTTGCCAGTAGCAGCATAAATTTCCAAACTTTTGTATTTTAGGGTGTTTACTTGTCCATTTAAACACTACTATGTTTCTCAGATAGCAAAGTTTGACAATTTTTTAATTTGAAGCACCACAATGTTAGCCTATTATTTTAACGTTTTGGATGCCATACTGTAAAATACAGTCGAAAATCTCGGGTTCCCCCCCCCGAGATTTTTCATTAACTAATAAAAAAAAAGACGAAAGACATTCAGAATCTGTTGTTATTGGTGTGATATGACCTTCCCAAAGGCTTTGGGCATAAAGCTTTCAAATAAAAAAAAATCGCCAAAACTCAACTTGTGCTTTAATCCTCCATTTAATAATTTGCATAATAGTTAGTTTTGAAGACAAAATCTTCAAATTGGGGAGGGAGGGGGCGGGGTGGTATAGTGGCTTCCTCTAATCAGGCGACTCGCCTCAGTACATCATTTGCAAAAACAGAATTCCGGCTGAGAAACCATAAAGTTCATATTTAGATTCATCAACAGACTTTAGGAGGAAGTAGGTCGACTATAGAAGCGTCGAAATGTTACAGACTGGGCAGACAATCTTGTGACCTTTTATACAGTGCAATTCATAAATATCTTTCTGAGAATGTTTCGCTCGGTATGTATCAAGTCACTTTATTTAGCTGCTCACATGAGCGGTCTAGATTTGCAAGTATTAAAACGATCAATCACCGTATTGATATGATGAGAGATGGGTAGAAACTGTTTTCCCTAGAATGTATGCAGCAGACAAAGACATTCAAAGGCAAACATTAGTGTCGAAATAGTAGGAGGCGACCCTCTTATTACGTCAGTAAATGCGATCCGCATGTGCGATGAATAAAACATCATTTTGTCAGGGGAACTTAACCGAATAAGGTAATTTGAGCCGTAGACTTTTGGAAAATAAGGGGCTCGAGAGATGAAGGATCTGAAGAAACATTGGTCGACCAACTACTGCACTTTAGAGAACTATAGCTTGCCAGTCATAAATCCCAAGAAGCAGGTCAAAATAACTCGGGAACTAAATAATGTTCAGCCATGCAGTACCATCTTTGCCACTCCTACCTATAGTCGCTCTCTGGAAACTATCAAAATGTATTGAATTTTAAAAATATATTATGTTGTATTATTTTCTTTTAACCTGCATTTTAATCTGTCGATTTCTGCCATGGTCCTGGGTTCTATTATGTACATCTTTATGTTTGTCACTTGTTAAATCATAAAGATGATTAATAATAATAATAATAGTAACAACAATAATTATAATAATAATAATAATAATAATAATAATAATAATAATAATAATAATAATAATAATAATAATAATAATAATAATAATAATAATAATAATAATAATAATAATAATAATAATAATAATAATAATAATAATAATAATAATAATAATGATAATAGATGGAAACTCGGTTTTGTTGGAATTATTTTGACCGTTAGATTTTGAATTGAATTACAGTATCGTAAATGCAAACATTCCTAGTTTATTTTTAGTAATACTACGTATTATTAGAAATGTGTCTTTTCTTTTAATGGGAATGTACATCAACATATCTTAGGCCCCCTTTTGATTGTGTTTGATATTGTCTAAATAAATGGTGGTATGTTTATTATTACACATTATATATATATTAAAAATGTATATATCTTTTTAATAATAATAATAATAATAATAATGATAATAATAATAATGATAATAATAATAATAAAGTCCGGCGTTTAAGTTATATTTATTTCCCCTTTTCCCCAAGATTGAATTAAATTGATAAAATGAGGTGATTGTAAAATAAATTGTAGGCATGTTTTACTGTTTCTAACGCAAACGTAAAAAACTCAAAGAAAATTTTGCTGTTTAGAATGAAAACGAATTACATTCAATAGTATATGTTCTCCTGTCACGGTTATATCAACTGAATAGCCATATCGTGTTGAATCTATTTTCTGTAACTGTTAAAAGGAATTGAATTCATGTTTATGTTATCAAATATTACTTGACCTGTAAAAACCTATAAACAAAGTTTGCTGTTAAAGGCATCGTTAAACAGTGTTACCAGTAAATAATAGTCTGGAGCTACATTAACCCAGGGAGCTCCGGCCCGCAGGGCCGGAGCCCAGGCGCAGTGCGTGTAAAACTACTAAAAGTACGCAGGCATAAAATGGGGTAGAATTGGGGTAGCCATAGCACCCCAAATATAGGGTGCGCGTGCGCACGCGCGCCCTAGCGCCTCGCGATCGATCAGCCATTCTGTTCTCAATTTTGAAAGCAGGAGAACGAACTCGACATTAGTTTCGGCTTTTTTGAGCGTCCAGTTTGGGGCATCGATGTCAGAATTGTGTCTCTAGATAGACCTTCATCCATATACTCGAGGTAAGTGCATAATTTCTTTTTTTCTTCTTTAATTTGGGGTGCTATGGCTACCCCATTTTATGTCTGCGTACTTTAAGTAGTTTTACACGCACTGCGCCTGGGCTCCGGCCCTGTGGGCCGGAGCTCCCTGGGTTAGAGCTACATGAGCCTCTATGCTACCAATGTATCTAATAAAGTCTGAAAAATGAAGCCCTGAAAACAAAATGTAGTTCAAAGCGAAACAAGTAATGTTAAAAAGCAAGATCATCAATAATCCAGTTTTACCTCATAGACTACTGCTCATGATTTTTTGACTGCAGGACATTAATTGATGTACAGACATTTACCTGTATTATCATTCAATTCATATTATGTTTCACTAGTGACAGCATAACTGTCTACATTTTGTTTTAGTGTGTTATCCATTCAAATATTATTACGAAGGTCTGATATCAACGTTTATTTATTTTTATCATTTTTAAATAGGGCTGCCACCATGTTAAACAATGCTTTTAACAGTATAATACGTTCATCTTTTATTTCCTCTTGCCACTGTTATTCCTCCCCCTATGCATAGCCATATCGTACCGAATCTGTTTTATTTACCTGATAAAGGGCAGTGACATGATTGGGAGAAAAAAAATGCCTCTCGAACCAAACTGGTTGAAAGATACAGTATATGAATGGATACGCCAGCTCGCGTGTATCTCCTGGCTGGAAGGATTCACCTTGAATTTGTTTGTAAAGCCCATCAAGCTTGAACTAGCATTTTGTTTCTCTTGAGCCCCGATAAAATAGAACCCATAGGCTTCTTCACAACAGATTTGTTTGTCACAAGACATACTGGCGAAAGTTATTTTAGAATGGGTCAACTTTTGACTACAAAATTTTCACAGTAGAATCCTTGAACAGTTTACTTGATTCTAGAATAGTTTTACCTCAAGTTGAGGACTACTTCCAATCATGTCATTTACCTTTAAAGGCAAGGTTCACCCTGACATCAAGTAGGTTTTCATGAAAGCAGAATAATGAGAGAAACATACTAGTGAAAGTTTGGCGAAAATCCACCAAAGAATAACAGAGTTATGAAGGTTCAAAGTTTCAATTTAGTGACGTCACATGCGAGCAGGTCCCTATTTGTCATGTTATATAAATTCCATAAAAGTGCCGTTTTCTCAGAAATTTGAAAATTGTTTTACCCGAGCATTCAATATATTATCATAAACCTTATTTCATATAGGCTTCTGTGAAAAAAACCCATTCAATTATCATGAAACATTAAAAAATGGCAATTTATGGAATTTATATAACGTGACATAATAGGGAGCTGCTCGCATGTGACGTCACAAAATTGAAACTTTGAACCTTCATAACTCTGTTATTCTTTGGTGGATTTTCGCCAAACTTTCACTAATATGTTTCTCTCATTATTCTGCTTTTATTAAAACCAACTTGACGACAGGGTGAACCTTGCCTTTAACAATCTAATCCCTCTGAATTGAGTGTCATCTGATTGTCATATAGTACACCTACACTCCACCCACTCACCTACACTGTGTTGCCTTCGATCCATGATTAGGTTATCTCAGATCACCGCGATAGAATTGTCCATTAAGTCTCTCTGTACTGCATTCATAATACCGCATGCAAACTATACGGGATTTTGTTGCGATGACATTGAGGGCGTTTAACTGAACGCTCATACTTGCGTGACAAGAGACTCCTCGGAACAAAGTTCCCCTATTTCATATATAGTTATCTTTACTCGGATTAGTGACTTTTCTCCATTTTTGTTCATCTAGATATTTGGCCTTTGTGATGTGCAGGGTAAAAGCACATTTATTCCTTGGTGGGTTTTCCGTCGAAACACCCAGTATGACTTTGTAACGACGATTTGAAAAGCAAGCAGGAATTAGGTACTCAGTTATAAGTATGTCACTAATCCCATGATTATTGCTTCTTTCTCGATTGTCTGATAGTGCAAAGGGCGTGTACACAACGTGGGCGATGTGCGTGTCGGCCATGTACAGGGCGTCTAAAAAATACTTAAACAATTGTTTTCCATGTGTGTGTTCTATTTCTTGGATTTTTTTTCAAAATCTTTTCAGCGTTGATAAAGAAGATTTGGGAGATAGTGATCACCAGTGAGCAACGAACAAAAATGGTCAAACTGTACCTGTCGATTGTGAAGACACAGCGGCAGTATACCAGATATTTCAATACACAAAATCTGCCCAGTAAGAGTCATTCTCTACAACAAGAAAACAATTAAAAAGTTATGGAACTGTGCTTAATTTGAACATAAATCAATCAGGTAGACCATGAGCTTCCCGCTCAGCACGAATGTTGCTGTGGTAAGGGACCCAATGCATGCTTAAACCGCATTGGAGAAAATATTGCACACATCAACGACTTGAGAAATCTAAAATTCATGAAAACTGCAGCTGTGACTATTCTGATCATCGTATCGACACCAAGCTTACCGATACAAACTTCCCAGATGTTTAGTTTTAATGAACAGGAGTCCCATTTAAAACTAATAGATACGTCTTATTTTATCTAAAATCAAAATGTTTTAAATTTTTGTTTTGAGACGCTCTGTAGTTTACAAAATGTCAGATGCTAGGCCGCGCATCTTAAATGTGATAATACGTGTGGTTAGGATTCACTCGTCATTAAATTATACGAAATGAAACAAAATACCAAGAGAACCAAAATATCAAGAGCACCCACCATCCCACTCGGACAACCTCCAAGCTAGTCTGGCTTCGTAAAAACCTTGTCATATTATACATGTAGAAATTTCCATCATCAATTAACTGCTTTGAAAAGAAACTTATGTGGTAAGGTCCATGGTGTCGCTTAGCTACTCGGAGAGAGAGAGAAAAAAGTCGCATGGTCTGGAACCGAGACTACTTTCAAGCTGGAAACTTAAAGACAGGCTAACATTGTTGAGCTTCAGTTTAAAAAGAAATGTCAAACTGATATCTTAGCTATAAAGTAGTGCTTAAATAGACAAATAAACACCCTAGGGTACAAAAGTTTGGAAAGTTATCCTGTCACTGGCGGGATATGCATGAAGGAAAAATTTCCAGTGCAGTGGTGTATAGACTAGCCCAAATGTCATCCGGACAAGGTCATTTTGATTTCATGAAAATTTTGACCTTGGGCGATCATTTAAAGGTAAAAAGGTCAATGTCAAGGTTACGTGAGATGCGCCACTTCAGTAGCTACAATACAAGTCAAATTGAATGTTTTTATAATGCTTAAAATTGAAGTTAAGGTTCAATTTTTGTGTGTTTTAATTGTTGTTGCATAGTCTTGATATCGGACCTATGACCCTGGAGAGCGGACTTGGTCTAGCATTTTGCTTTTTGAAACATGTGTGAAAATTGTATGGGGATAAGTATAAAACTATATCTGTGAGTCAGTTAAAAAACATACAAACAGACAAACTCGCATTATCATGATACCTCCTCCGGGAAGACTGAAGATCTTTTGTTAAAAGTATACACCTTTTTTCTGATTTTGATACCCTTTTCAATTTACGCGCGTACACCGCCCAACCGTGAAAAAAACCCTTTTACGCGTTTTTTCACACGTGCATGGTGTACACCTTGTAATGGCAGTGCCCCCCCCCCCCGATACCTCCTCTAACTTCGCTGTTTGAGGTAATAAAGGAATATTATTTTTAGGTAATTAATGCCACCCCCATTGGCGATTTTAAACAAACATTACAATCACAATGTCGGTCTCTCCATTTTCTGGCAATCGGATTACCATCAATAATTTTGTGACCTTTCGTGTGATATGAAAACAGAAAAAAATGATATTTTAGACCTGTACGGGGTATAACCTGATCGACATACGAGTTCAGACAAGGGATTAAATCGGTAATCCCCCGTATCGAAAGATGAAATGCCATGCATAATGACTTGCATAGAGCCCATTGGTGGAAATTAAAGGCAATATTCTTGAGTTGCTTTGATGAAACACTCTGTAGCAAAAGGTAACACTAAAATTCATTTGGACTATAGGTGGGGAGGGGTAGGAACTAGTCCTGTTGGTATGGTATACACCACTAATTATCACCGTAACACCTTTACTTCCGACACACACACACACACACACACACACACACACACACACACCACACACACACACACACACACACACACACACACACACCACACACAACACACACACACAACACCTCACACAACAACACACACACACACACACACACACAACACACACACACACCCACACACACACGACACACACACAACCACACACCACAACACACACACACACCACACCACACACACACCACCACACACCTGACACAGCACACCACACACCACACACACACACACACGACACACACACTACACAACACACACAACACACCAACACACACACCCCAACCCACACCAACCCCAACACACACACCACACACGCAACACAACACACACACACACACACACACACACAACAACACACACACACCACACACACACAACACACCCCCACCCACACACCCCACCCACACCCCCCCACACAACACACACGCACACACACACACACACACACACACAAAATCGCAAAATTCATCCCCTAAGATTGACACTTGTGTTTCCGTTAGTCAGTAAAAATCCGATAATTATACAGTCAATAAAGGGCAATGACATAATTGTGAGCACCTAAAAATGCCACAAGAAACAAATTAGGCTAAAGGGATTTGTCTCGAATCTGTTAACATGCAGTTAACGAGAGACAAACATCAAAATATCAGTTTCAAATTAAAATGACCAAAATAGAAATTGAGCCCATACCAAACTGCATATTGATAAAGTTTGCCCGAGACAGTGATTTGTCATAGCAATTATATGACAAGGGAGAAACACGGCAGACGCCTAGAACAGTGGACTTGATTCTGGAATCTGGAATGATTTTATACTATTTGACGTCTGCTTCTATTCATTCCTGTCATTTCATTATATTAATCTGACAGGTTGTTTTGTATTTAGTATCTACGTTTGATATGTATCAATTACTAAAGAATTACCTTTTAACAATATTTGAAATGTAACTTTTCCACTCTCGAATGAGTGGGCTATCGCACCCCATCTCCCCATCATCTCATTTTGGGTCCATATCACGTCGTGCGCCTGGCAGAATATCGTTAACAGTAAATTGCTTGTAACGTTAAAACAATTTGCTATACAGTATATTAGTATGTTAGACAGAAATGTATAGAATAAGTTTCTTTATCTTCAATTTAGAGACAAGATACTGTACAAGACGTTTTGCTTAGAGCATTTGCTAACGACATTTTGCCAGGCGCACGATCAACCAAATGGGGATTTATTAAGGTTTAATGATTATGTTAAAACGTAACGGATGAAATATAACACCGTATATTGAATTACTTTATACCCCACAAGCGTTTGTGACAGGGGTATATTTATCTATCACTACCAGTGCTGTTGTTTTAAATGTAGCTATAATATTCTATTATCATCAACAATGCTGTCATATGTCTTTCTTCTTAGAAATATTACAAATTTGAACGATGGAAACGTACATGTACACCGCAAAAAAGTGGGAGTTAAATTAACTACGAACACTGTTGCACAAAATGAATAAGATACCAAAAAATAAAGTAAGCTAATGATCATGGTGTTTAAAGGAATTCATTTGGTGTTTACATTATATCCCGAGTTTCAAAATTTTGCACCGTATTGTGTAACAGTATTAGTTTACATTTAACCCCTAAGGTTTTGCAATATAGACAACTGTATTTTGAAGAACCTCTCCTGGCAGCAGGTTTAGGGTTAGGGTTAGTGGTTGGGGTTAGGGTTGAGGTCAGGGTTAGTGCAATTGTCGTCGGAGCAATTGTCGCCGGGGCAAATGTCATGGAACCCTAAAAATGATCTTGGTGACAATCTGCTGCCAGGGGTTCCACGACAATTGCTCCGGCGACAATTGCTCCGACGATTATTTCATGCACTAACCCTGACCTCAACCCTAACCCTAACCCTAACCCATACCCTATACTGAACTAGTAAGCCAATGGCAAACCCAACCCTAACTCTTTGTCTTCTGAGACATTTCCACTGAAGCAATTGTCGCCGGAGCAAATGTCGGGTCACCAATTTTTAGTTATACTTGTCAATTTGCAGTAACATGGTTGGGAGAAATAAAAAATGCCTCTCGAACCAAACTGGTTGAAAGATATGCTAATGGATACACCACCCGGAGTGTATTTTTTCCGGCTGGAAGGATTTATGTTGAATTTGTTTACTTAAGCCGAATCAACCATGAACATACTAGCATTTTGTTGTTCTCGATAGAAATAGATCTCATAGAAAGCTACACAACAGATTTGTCTGTCACAAGGTATACTGATGGGAGTTATTTTAAAATGAGTCAAATCTTGACTACAAAATGTTCATAGTAGAATCCTTGCACAGTTTACTTGATTCTAGAATAGCTTCACCCGAAGTTGAGGACTACCCTCAGTTATGTCATTTACGTTTAAGGTCCAGCTTAATTTCTTCCCACACATTACTTTTGACTTTCTGTGTGACTATACAATTTGGATATGCGGCAGGGTTGCCAGGTTTTTCGATTCTCAAACGGCCAAATTAGGCCAAATTACCGGCCAAATTCAGTGAAAAAAGGCCAAATACGGAATTGATGCATTTTATGGGCACCATAACCTAGATTTGGTTAGAAATAACGTTGTAATCAATTTATAACACCTTTGAAACCTCTGCTGCAGCCGAAAATTTTAGTGCCGTGGTTTACGTGGAGCCAGATTTTTCACGTGAAATACATGCACACCGCTACTTTTCGATCCTTGTGGCACATATTTGACTGAAAATCCCTGGAAAATAGGGTTTTATAATGATTTTTTAATGTGTCAGTGAAAAGCGCCAAAAAACGGCCAAAAAGCCGTTTGGCCGGCACTTTGAATTCTTCCCGGCCAAACGATCTAAAAAACGGCCAAATTTGGTGTTTTTGGCCGGAAAAAGGCCAAACTGGCAACCCTGATATGCGGGTTTGCTTCTTTTTTTAAAGGTAATATAGGCAGCATGGAATGTAGCAAACGTTGCAACTTCGCGAATTGAAGCAGTTCTCGTTTTTTCTAAAAGCATTACATTTTGTCAGGATTGGAGGTCTCCTGCCACTTTCTCGAGACATTGGGGTTCAGGTCTGGGACCAGGTCTAGGACCAAGACCTAGACATGAAAATTGGGTGTTGAGAGGCAATGAGACCTATAACACCGATATACACTCCTGCTCATAATTATGGAATATTTCTTAACCTTATTTTCTTTCTCTTATATCGTCCAAAATTTTCAAGACAAGTGTTTATTTCACAGAAACGAAGTATGTGAAACAATTTTTGGATTTCATGAGATGATTTAACTAAAAAAATAAATACGTTTGAGCGCAATAACAATTATATATTTATTTTTTTTAATCCACCAAAAATCATGAAAATAGTATTAAATCAAATCAATTAAAAAACAACACAAAAAACTGATAATTTTTAATCTAATGTCACTTATCATTAAATTAACATCATAATAATGCGCGTAACCACCACGTGACTCAGCAACATTCTGAATACCGCCATTTTTAAACACAGGTTTTAGCGTCGAGCCGGACGCTACAAAATGCTCAGCAGTCCTGAAATACTTAGATTATAATTGTTTCACCTGGGGTGAGCAAATATTAATCCCAGATGTACCATTCACGGAAAAACGGCAACTTCTAAAATGTCTTTTAAGTATTCCATAATTATGAGCATGAGTGTATATACAATATATACGTTTCTAACTAAATACAGATACACAAAATACATACATATGGATGAATTATAAATGAATATATAAATGAAGACATTTATGAATTTCTGCATAATTGGTATTGACAAAGTTGTACACTTTGTTTAAGTCAAGCTTTAATCAATTGTCGGCGTGATTGCAATACGTCATGATCTCCTTCTTTGGCAACCTTCAAAAGTTGATTGAAGAGTCCACTAATTCGTGGACTACTTGGACATTTTCAATAGAAATCTGTTATTAAGTCATTTACCTCGTTAATATCGGTGTCACGGCGACGTTTTGAACGGTGAATGATGGGCAGGAAATCCTAGCAATTACGCATGTCCTGAAATTATATTTATGCTCCTTGATCTTATATTGTTGAAATATTACCGCCAAAAATGGTTTCGTCACTTCCTCGTGATATGAGGTCAGATGGATCGGGTTGTACATCCATCACTTTAGAGAAACAGTACCAGTGATATAATGAGCGACTTTTTTTGAGGGGGGGGGGTGAGGGTGGGGGGTAGAAACTCATATTTACCCGGCGTGATAGCCTAGTGGTTTTAGAGCGTCTGCCTCAAGTCCGGAAGGTCGCGGGTTCGAGCCCCGGTCGGGTCATACCTTCTGCTTTCTAGCCAGGCACTCGGCAATCTGGAACAGAAAAGGGTAAAAATAACATGTGTTATGCAGGGCCCGCTGGTAGATCTGTCTATTTGACTGAAGTGCCACCTGGGCAAATAATACGTTATTATTATTATTATTGTTTTATTATTATTATTATTATTATTATTATTATTATTATTATTATTATTATTATTATTATTATTATTATTATTATTATTATTATTATTATTATTATTATTATTATTATTATTAAAAAGATATATACATCTATATATACAATGTGTAATGATAGACACACCACCATTTATTTAGACAATATCAAACACAATCAAAAGGGGGCCTAAGATATGTTGATGTACACTCCCATTAAAAAAAAGACACGTTTCTAATAATACGTAGTATTACTGAAAATAAACTAGGAATGTTTGTATTTACGATACTGTAATTCAATTCAAAATCTAACGGTTAAAATAATTCCAACAAAACCGGGTTTCCATCTCCTTAAGGTTCTTAAAAGGTGTTTTTCTTCTATACACCTGTGTATTTACACAATGTTAATTTCTAGGCATGCGGGCTATTTCTATTTTGCATAATTCGAAATAATAATGTAACGCAGAGTGTTCGTTGTAGTTCTGTAGACACACTTAACTTACACGGTCTTTACAAGCACCCCCTCTTTTCCTTTTTGTCATTATCGTTTTCGGTCCGTTCTCCCACTTTGATTCCACTTTTCTAAATTTACCATTTTAGGAACCTACAGTCTTACAAGTTCTCTTTTATGTAGGTTCCTACATTTCTCTTGATTTACTAGTATCAAAATGTCATAATATCAATCTGCCTATAATTGACTGCAAAGTTTTTTCTTTATATTTATTTGTATTTTCCTTAAATTTACTTAGGCCTATAGAGTTTATGATTATGTACCACAATGTATTGTTTGTCATATTATTTTGAGAAATGTGAATAAATCAATCAATAGATACCCTGCCTTAAATTGTGTTTTGTACCTACCTTCTATTTCAGTAGAATGACTTTAATTCTTGTATTAAACTGTATAGTGTAAGGAAATTGGTAAATAAAGTGATGTTGCTTTAGATGCAGTATATTTTTAATATACAGAGTGTCTCAAAAAATGTGCAAGTAAAACCGCCCTCTTTGGCAATTAGAAAATACTCTTGTGACATGATGTTTACATCAACGTCAAGAGCATAGTCTTAGCTTTCAAACACCGTTAGTTTTGTTCAATTTGCTTAATCTTGAGATATGTTTATTTGAATAAGAAAGGGTAAATTCACAATTGTGCCACTTTTACTATAGTCCCTTGTAAAAGTGACGCAATTGTGAGTCCACCCTTTTGTTGTTTACAAGATATCTCGAGATTTAAACGAGTAAATTGAACAGAACAAATTACATTTGAAAGCTAAGACTTTGCCTTTGACGTTGATGTAAGAATTATGTCACAAAAGTATTTTTAATTACCAAGGAGGGCGCTTTTTACTTGCACAATCTTCTGAGATATGCTGTAGCACGTCTCAAAAAATTGTACAAGTAAAAAGTGCCCTCTTTGACAGTCATAAAATGGTGTTGTCACACATGTTGACGTCAACATAATGGCAAAGTCTTAGCTTTCAAATGCTGTTTGTTCTGTTCAAATTGCTTGTTCTGATCTCGAGATATCTTGTAAATAGTAAAAGCGTGGAATCACAATTATGTCACTTTTACGGGAAGAGGGCCTGATGCTATCATTGACTGTAGTAAAAGAGGCACATTTGTGATTTTACCTTTCCGTTGATAATTGAACATATCTCAGGATTAAAACAAGCAAACTGAACAGAACAACCGGTATTTGAAAGCTAAAACTGTGCCTTTAATGGTGATGTATGCATGACGTCACAAAAATGATTTTCGCATGACGAAAGAGGGTGCTTTTGACTTGCACAATTTTTTTGAGACACACTGTACATGTATTGGTGTCAAGTCATTCGCCCTTTTCGTTTAAATGGAGATTTTCTCAGAATAGATTACCCTTACCCCGTTTTTGTAATCTACCGCACTTGTTTTAATCTATGTAAAATCTGTACACTCCCGGAAGACAAGACAAAGGATTGTAAAACACAAAGCCCGTGAAGGTACAATTCATGTAGAGAATCTATTTTGAGAAATAAAATGAAGCAAGTAATTTAAATGTTAATATAGCTCACGTTCAACTCTGTTGAAATTGAAGGAATTGTGTAAGAGGGATTCATTCGAAATTCTGTTCTAAAACCGCTAAAGCCATTTCTATTTCTCTCCTCCCTTTTTTCTTTCCCTCATTTACACTTTCATCCGTCAGTTATTTTCTGGCTAATCCGTTAAGTGCAAATTCTTCGGTGAGCTTACACTTCATTGTGGGATTCAATATAATTATAATTCGACGTGTGTGGGGGAAAATAAACTGGTCCTAGTAACTTCACATCGTACTGCATTCTAATAGGTATTAATGGGGTGCTATCAAGTTAGGTGTTGGTGTTGGTGCTGAGCAAACAAAATCGTCTGCTAAAACGAGCTCCAACACCGAGCTCGGTTTAAGCAGACGATATACCGACTGCACTATCGATCACACGTCACGCGCGATTCATGGCGTTGGCTGGAAGTTACGCCGATGACCGAAGAAACTGACAACTGTTACAAAAATGACATCAAATCAATACTGCCAGCCAAAAAAAAATTGTATGAATCTGAAAAGCAAGTTACTTTTCTCTAATCCTATGTGGAAGTTTAATATCAATTTGGCGAATTATGTCAATTTTTAAGGGGAAAAGGTACTTTCAGCGGTTTGCGTCGCACGATGAAGCTTTCTTCATAGCCAACACACACACACGCATTTCAGCTCTGCTAATAATAAGACCAAGACCGAAACCAACAGGGCCATTCTTTGAAAAGTGAAACAAATGGTCACACACGTGACAGAACTTATTTGACCTCTGTATCTCATGTAATTCCAAAGGCCTTGCAGGTACATTGTTTTGAAATGTAAATATATCTTATATATGTCAATATTGATCAAGTGAAAATATTTAATGTTATGTTAATCATACTTATTTAGGGTCAGAGAGGTCAAATAAGTTTTGTCACGTGTGTGACAATTTGTTTCACTTTCAAAGAATGGCCCAACACCAACACGCGAACTTGAAGTCACGAATTTCCTAATCCTTAGGGTTTAGTGTTGATACATGGGGAAATTACACGTAAATCACAAACACCAACCACGGTACTCGGTTCAGCAGACCGTATTCAACATCAGGTTCAACACTAACTTCCGGAATTACGTCATAATTTTCGAGGTCAACCCCGACACCAGGTCTGACTTCAAGTACGGTGTTATAGCCGGTGTTAGTGTTTTTACAACACCAACACCAGATTTCAACACCGAACTTGAATCACCCAATGTGTTAAAGTGGTATTCCACGCCGATAACAGGGTTGCCAGGTTCTCTGATTCTCAAAACGCCAACTTACACGCCAAATTCGGTGAAAACGCCAAACTTGCAATTGATGCATTTTATAGTAGCATACTCTAGATATGGTTAGAATCAATTCATAACACATTTGAAACCTCTGCCGCGGCCCAAAATTTGGGTGCCGTGGTTTACGGGCAGCCAGGTTTTGCACATTAAGTACATGTGCGCCGCTACGCTACTTTTGGGCCCTTGTGGCACCGCCAAATGTGGTGATTTTGGCATAAAAAACGCCAACTGGCACCCCTGGCTGATACTATTGATAGCAAATTGATTTAACCCGTTGGAGATGATTTGATTTCACTATAACACGCATTTTCCACAGACTCCAACACGAGTTAACTCGTAATTAGTCTCCAACGGGGTAAAAAGAAACAGAAGAAAACTTAAGTGCATGAAAGTTCGAGAAAAACAACAACAACAGACAAATAGGAATGAATATATGAATTTTGGAAAATTCCTATAGGATCACTACAAGATTGGCAACATTATGGCATTCACTGTTCACTGTGAACGATTCATATGTTCTATATTAATTCAACGTGCCCAAGTCGCAGATCTGCACCAAACAATACACACAAACTTCATAGAGGTTAAAATCCTCTGGCATGTTTAGAGTTAAAGTACTACTAAATGTTATTTTTTTTTGCCTGAACATAATCATTTACTTCATATGCAAAAATATGTGAAAAGGTGTTGGTATTTACTTTCATTGAATACAAACAAGAAGAACCATTTTTTTAGATAATATAAATTTAGTGACATTTAGTTTTGTGTATTGAACAACTGGAAGGCTGCATGAAAAGAACGACACGAGGTTGCCAATTTGACCTGATTGTAAGAAGGTTTTTAGAATAATTTGATTAATATTTGCCTTCTTTTTCTTAAACTGTCTCTAATGTGTTTCACTAATTTTTTTGCTTTTTTAAAGTTACTTGCTTCAGCCTAAAATTCCATTTTAAAGAGAATTAGCAGGATTAAGTTTGGTAAAAACTCAACAAGGGGGCCATTTTCAAAACAGTTCTCACAAAAAATAATGAAAATATAATTTTTTTCACACTGTTTTTTTTTATCCTACTCTACAAACCAATATGGAGGGAGAATTTGACTTGAGGTCATACTCTAGTCCTAGCAGAAGGCAATAGCCTAATATTCATTGGATATCTCGGGAATTTGATATTTTTAATAAAAGAACTTAGTCGCGTGTTGCACGGGACATCTGCCACCCGTATACCACACATATAATGTTTGCCTCTGTTTAAGTTAAAAAGAAGAATACTCTCTAGCTGCCAACTGTTATTAGCGTAGCAAAAAACAACAACAACACACAAACAAACAAATAGTACAGAATATATCAGAAGAAAAACTACATGTATACCATTTTGATTTTGAATAAAATAAAAGTATAAATTAGTATTAGATGGGACTTCTGCCCTTTAAAATAAACATCTGGGAATTTTATATCCCAATCGATACAATGATCACAACAGTCACAGAGGCAGTTATCGTGAATTTCAGATTTGTTGAGTCAGTACGCCTTAATGTCGATCCGGCATGTGGATGATGTGTTCAATATGTCCCTTATTTCGGTACGGGCAGACATTGATTGAGTCTCATAACGCAGCAATATTCTGTGCTGAGCGGGCACCGATCGGTCTACCTGATTTAGTTTTGTTCAAATTAAGTAAAGTTCCATGATTTCTGAATTTTTTCAGGTTGTAGAGAATCACACTCTTGCTGAGTGGATTCTTGCATTCAGATGTCTTGCATACTGCCGCTGTGTCTTCACAATTATTTTTTGTTGTTTATTGCTCCCTAGTGAACAACATCTTCTCTAAAATGTCAACATTTTGGAACGAAACAAAACTCTCAAATCCTGTCTATCAGTACTGGAAAAAAAATTCTAAGAAATAAAACACAGATAACAACAAAATGATATATTTTTGAGACGCCCTGTAGTATAGACATTGCCATAAAAACATATTTTCAGACTGTTAAAGTATGATCATTAAACTAAAAAGTTTTAGAAAAAATGCCAAAATTTTTGGTATGAAATCGCCCAAGGACAAACGAGTTGAAACATTATTTTAAACAAGAAAATACCATGCTTTTGGTTTTGCTGAATTCAGGGTCTGTAGGAGGCACATCTGTGAACAAACTCAAATTTGGATTATGTTCTACCAAAATCGGGGTCATACAACTGGGGTTATACTCAAGTACACTTTTCCGAATTGTTTTGATAGTGCACTTTATCATCATGCATTGTTCTTAAAGCAACGTTTGTCCACGCTATAACATTGCATTTATTTATACTGTTGAATGCAGAGAATTCCCCTCCCAAAATTGCTGTGTCATAAACGTTTCTTTACCAGAAATTACAGACACCATATAATATTGTGGAAGCCCCATTTAAAAAGTTGTCCAACTTTCCTATCGGACATGTCTGACAGGGTTTGAACGGAAAATAACATAGAACACAAAGTTCAGACAATTATGTTGTCACTCATGAAAATATATACAAATTAAAATCGGTGCACGAATTATTGTCAGCCGACGAAAATTTTAAAACACACCAGTGAATAAGAAAAATGGAATGGTCGCTCAATGATCTTCACTTTTTAAAAGCACTTAATCGTTTTGAACTGCAATTCTTTCACGGCTTCATTTTTAATCCTTATCAGAGACACTGGTAGCATGGGGAATCATGTAGCTCAGTTTTTTTTTTACTGAAAGTGTTGTTACAATTATGATGCCTTTAAGTCGTATGCTGATATTCATCTGTGTATTTTGGTAGTGAAGGGGCGGCGGAACGTACTTTCGGTTGGGGGGGGGGGGGGCAAAGCCCCAAAAGGGCACTTTTGTGTCAAAAAGGGCATTGGGAGCACGCACATATTTTCACCATCAGATTACGTTTTTGATTGAAGTAGCTAATTTTCCGCGCTAATATGTAACGTAAGCCCAATCTTTTTGAAGGACAATGCTGATTATGAAAACATGAAATATATATCTACTCCGCGAGCGAGCGTAAGCGAGCGAGCGGTTTGGGAAAATTAAAAATTATGGTGTAAATTCGCTGAATTTGTGGTCTATTCTGGGGCTCTACAGTACCCATCTGCACGATATAAAGCATCTAAATACACTTAATGATTATGCAGTCATGCTGTATATTGTAGAACAGGGGCTTCGATCCATTTTTGGAATTGGGATGGCAAAGTAAGAAAATTTCAAAATGTTCGACGCTCTCCGTGCGCCGCAAAGTATAGTATAGAACTTGCGCGCGAGCGCGCAGAAAAAAATGAAATGAATATGTTTAGAATAGTATTTTGTGTATAAAATAATGTAATGGTTTTGTTGTGTCTTGCACTAGTTTTTAGAGCGTTTGCCTATACATTATAACGTTTCATAAATTTTTCATGTTGTCAAAATTATTGGGCGGATATGTTTGCCCCCAATTTTTCATTTGGGTGGGCGACTCCCGCCTTGCCATCCACCCTAGCACGGATCGAACGCCCCTGTTGTAGAAACGCAAAGTTCTGTTACAAGGAAGGGGGCATTCTACCGCCAATAAGTGATTTCTTATATAGGTTTGTTGAAGATAATAAAGAGGCCTACCGTGGAAGTTGTTTCACGAAAGAGCACGTTCATCACTTGAAAACACATAAAATGTTATCAAGATAAAAGATGAGAGGCCCAAGTTTGGGCACCGCCGAGGCCACTGAGTAGAGGCCATATGCCCTTTGCCTCTCGTTGAACAAAGTTTTCTTGCTTTACGCCGACCGTTACCCCACATGGGCTAACAATACTATAAATAATAAAAACAATAAGAAAGAAACAAAATCACCTTAAGTGACGAAAGTATAGTTATTAAAAAAGAAGAAAAACAACACTTAATTTTAGTATGGCTCGGGCACAAACAAAAGAATGCACATTTAACTAAGACAAAAGTCACATATTTGTCTACGGTTAATGGGAGGGGTAGCTGGGGCAAACAGTAGAGGGCCTAATGTTGCTTCCCATGAGGGCATTAAGATGAGATCCAAGTGCCCTTTTTTACAGTAAAGGCCTAATTTGCCTTCCTCCAGATTAAGATAGATGAAACTGCCCTTTTTTTACGCCACAAAAATGTCGCATTAACATAAATTACCCAGTTATGTCTTCTTTGTATAAATCCCGTCCGGGGCAAAAAAAAAGAAATAGAAAAAAAAATGAATGAAAAAAAGATGAAAATCAAACATGAAATATAATAAATAATCAAAAGAGAATCTCCTTCAGGAACAAAAACGCGTAGATTAAAAATAGTGTCCTTTTTCAAAAGGGCACATTCATTTGAAAAAGCATTTTTTTCCTATCCGAATTTTTTTTTTTTTTTCGGGGGGGCAAGTGCCCCCCTGACCCCCCCCCCCCCGGTTCCGCCGCCCCTGGCTAGTGATAGGATAACTGCCTATTTTCGTCTGTTCCATAGGGTGTTTATTTGTCTATTTAAACTTTATCATGTTGGCCAGATGTCAAACTTTGACATCTTTTGTAAATGGTGCTTCCACAATGCTAGATAGTATCTTTAAAGTGATATTATCGATCAGAATTATAAAAATACCATTTTGGCCTTGGAACATTTCCCACAATCGCACGTGACCATGATTGCAACGCAGATCTGCAGATGTTGCGTGTTACAGGTCAGGGTTTGGGAAGAAATCAATTTAACACTGCATGGATAAACGTATGTCTGTTTTCAAACCCAATTTCATTACGTCTACTCGTTTTTATGCCTTCGATTTCTGGGGTAACATCTTTACACAATTCGGTGCGCCTCCTTGCAACGTTTCTTCTATACTGACCTGGAGAAAATCGAACGTAGCCGGCGCGGCCGTACGTCTTAAATTTTAAACCCGATCTTGTCCCCCAGCAGTGGGGTGAAACAGGATCTCTGATAATAATAATGAACTTCTAAATGGTTGGGAATTAATTGCGCGTTGCCAGCTTATGTAGCGGTTGCAGCCCGATAGACAAAAGGTCCGATAGACTTTACTGTAGCGGCCAAACTCTAAAAAACGGAAATGTTATTAAAACATTAAAAAGCGCAGAGAAGTGACCACACTTTCCAACATTTTTCGATATCCAACCTTATGCCCAGCGGGATCCAACATTTATAGTGTCAGATCCGGCTGGTTAAAGGTTAAATACAACATGCAGAAAGTGTGGTAGCTCATCGGCTCTTTTAAATGTAGAGATTGCATTTCAGTTTTTAGAGTGCATAGTTTATCCTTCTAAAATCTCTCTATTCAGTTATTTTAACTATCAACATGCCTGAAGATTTTAACCTCTATGGACTTACTGTGTATTATTTGGTGCAGATCTGAGACTTTGGCATGTTAAGAGTTAATGTACGGTTATTGCGCAAATTGATTTAATTAGCTTGAATTAAGACAAGGAGACAAAGGCCTTCTAAATAAACACATTAAACAGTTACTTATATCGCGATAATGATATCTACATTTCATTACATTACTTAACACAGTTACTTAACACAGGGGCGTAGATCCATTTTTCGGATTGGGAAAAGTGAAAAAAATGCCCAAAATTTTCGGCGCGCCTAATTATAATACAGAATTTTGCGCGCCGAAAAATTGACAATTTTGCATGTTTAATAGTATATTTATGCCATGTTTAATGGTTTAATATTGCCTTTCAATGCTTAAAAAATGTTTGCATTACATATTATAAATTGTTCAAGTTGTCAAAATTATTGGGAGGGGGGAGCAAATCGATACGTTACCCCTCAATATTTTCAGGGGGCGATCGCCACCCTGCCCCCCCCCCCCACGGATCGACGCCTCTGACGTACCATTACATGACATTACCTTACCTTACTTTACCTTACCTTACCTTACATTACATTACATTACATTACATTACATTACATTACATTACGTTACGTTACATTACAGTACACGCATGATTTTCTTTTCCATTACTAGTAGATGTTATATACATTTATATTGTGTTAAAGTCATCAAACATTAAAGGGTTGGAAACCCAAAATGCGTCAAGAAGCAAATAAGTTCAGACATATGCCAATGTATATAATACCTGGACAGGCGCGCCTTAACACTTTTAGTTTTGGAGGGGCAAAATCTCAATGGGGGCACATTAAAGTATGAGTTCCTCGGCGAGGGAACGAAGCGACCAAGCGGGGTAGGGGAGGGTGTGGGCATGCTCGGTTTTAGAGCAGAAATTTTCGGGGGTCTACTATAGGGGCTTGACGGAAAGATGCGAGGGAATGTAGCGACCGAACGGGGGAGGGTAGGAACTTTTTGAAAATACGAATAGAAAACGCATCCTGGCGGTAAATACTTATTTAAGATTACCTTTGAATTATATAGGGATATATCATGTAGTCATTTTTAAGATTAGAGAAGAGGCTATGTGAAAACTGTAATGGCTATCATACTTCCGAGAAAATAATCCGACTGGGTGTGAAGGATACCCTCTCACGATGAACTTTTAATACGGCATTACAGAAGACTTGATTATAGGATGGTAAATACATATTTTAAAGGTTAGTTTTAAAAAGATATTTGGGCATTGTTATCAGTTTCAAAAGAATACAGGAGTATGTGACAAACTGTATTTAGTAGACATATAGTTGTATCCCTCCCACAGAACTTTTTTGAAAATAGCATAGAAAGACTTGATCTAGCATGGAAACACACATTTAAAGGTATATCTTATAAAATAGGATTTTCGTAAAATAGAGTTAGCAGTCGCATATAAGCATTTAAAACAGAATTCTAGGGAATAAAAAAAATGAAACTATCATATACGAAGTATAACGATCAAAGCAGGACGCTTCACAATGTGATTTTCACAGACTCTATTAATTATTGCATTACGCTATATAAAATAAAAATCACATATGCAATAATACATTTTTTTTTTTTTTTTTTTTGTTTTTTTTCCTTCATAAACATTTATTTATACACGTTCTATGCGCGAACGACGCCGAGCGAGAGCTCAGAATCATCGTAATTTTTCAGTTTCATGAACTATACCGTACATGTATGTACAAGTGATTGGATTATTAGCCATATGATTACTCGAGCAATAGAGATATCATTCATTATGCATTAGTGAACTCATCCACTTTGGCACTTCGTTTTAAGCGGTCTGAAATTATTTATTAAAAGCTTAAAAGTGAGCATTTTTCGAGGAAGCAATGAAAAATATTCTTGATATCCTTAGAAAACGTAAAAGAAGAAAGGAAAATAAAACGTTTGCAACGATGTTTTCACCGGCACATCAGCGAAGACATAGCCACATATAAATTTTAAACAATTCATTAGAATAAGGCCCTCAGAGAAAATTTTCATTTTATGAATCAGTTATGAAATGACAAGTTTATAGCAAAAATGCTTTTTTCCATTTTTTGGTCTTATATACAGTAAATGATAATTATTTTTTCCCGTCTTCAGTGGACATGGGGGGGGCAAAACCGTTTTGCCTCCCCAACAATTTCTGATTGGGGGGGGGCAAAGTGACCCTTGCACGCCCCCACGTTCGCGCCTTATTGTACCTGATGTCACATAGTGAAGATTGTTTGATGTACTAAGAATCACATGACATTACTTATTGAATTTCTCTGCCGATATAAAATTAATCCAATGGAATACTACAGAAATAATGGCTTTGCAACTAAAGATGATTATATTAACAATATTACATTCGATCAACAATTTTACATAGAATTATTGCAATAGTTTACTTGATTCGAGAATAGTTTCACCCAATATGACTAATCCAATATTTATTCCTTTAAAAGATCAAACAATCTCATAAGGCCCATGCCAATTTTACGTCCTAAGGAGATTTTATCTGAGGTTATTTTTGTTTATTAATAATTAAAGAAGATTTTGCTTTGATATTACATTTAGACCTGACAACCCTTTGAATTTTACTAACAGGCTAGTTGTACTACATTGAGAATCATAACATTAGTCTTTATTCGGCCGCTATAACCCGGTCACAAACAAATATACTGACGTTTGTAATTGTTAATTAATTATTTTATGAAAAAAATAACAAACACCTGTCGGTCAGGTATCTAAATTACCTCGTAATATATCCAGAATATTCTCGATTTACAGAGAATATCGACTTGTAAATTCAAATTATAATCATATGTATCAAATAAGATTTTATACATCAGTGTCAACAAAAAAATTCTTATTGCCTTAACCTTCCCAGTTTTATTTAGTTAAAGACTGATCTCTTCTTGTGCATAAGTAAAAAGAATTCATTTTACAGTGATATATGCTGTGTTTTAACATTTACAAGCATACTATGCATGGCAATCTATATTTGTCAAAGGATATAAACTGACTTTATTGCAAAAGTCGAACAATGAACTATGTGCGGCAGTACGAAAGATCAGGGCGCCAAAGTAAAATCTTAGAAGTGCGTAATCTTCGTACAAATGCCCAGCCCCTTTTTGTACGCCAAATACACGACATCTGCAGGTGCCAGGGGAGCGTGACGCACAGCCCCGCTTTTTTTTCCATTTTTGTAACTTCAACATCACTACATAAGCGGTGGGCAGTGGGTCGTTGCGCCAACCATATTTTGTCCCCGCCAAAAAAGAAGAAAATTTTATTTGCCATATAACAACAGTAGCGGGGTGGGGCGAAATAAAAAAAAAAGTAAAATCCCTTTCCATTATATTTGAAAAAATAGGAGGGCGCCACCGCATGCCCTCTGTGGCTTGCTCCTAAAAGGAAACTTTCAGCTAGTAGGATGTAACATTTAAGATACTAAGTGTAGGTGTTTTTGACTAAAGCAAGGGTTCTTTCAAAACAAGTCAATCAGTGACGAAAGATAACGTCGTTAATGACAGGATTCAGTGAATTATAGGCATGTACGTAATGAAAGTGGAAAGATGTATCAATACGTAGTGACTGATTAAAAGATGCAACGTTTTAGATATAAAATCTTGACTGATTATCGTACATATGTGCAACAAACTGGAGAGGTCTTCGTCATTTATATGGCAATTCATGAATTATTGACAAATTCACTAATTATAAAAAAATGGTCTATACAATCGTATACATTATAATGGTTTGAATGATGAAACATGAGAAACAGTGGGACATCATTTCTAACTCTAAATTTTTGTCCTTCACTGCACCCTCTAGGCAAATCAGACATAATGAAATAACAGCCTGGATTAATGTGAATAATTCGTTTTATGAACACTATCATTTATTCGCAGTTTTTTCCCATGAATGGCCTCTTCAATTGTTTGAAGTAATAAGCCCACATTATGCAACAGAATCTGAAAAGACATGATAACCAATTTTGTGTGATGGAACAAAATGTAACTAATAATCGTACGTAAATAAATGTTTCTGATGTTAGTTAAAAATGAAAAATTTTTATCAATAATTATATATAAATGACTTATAAGATGCCGAAATGATGATACAATTTGTTAGTTGAAAACAGTGAGAAACTTTAGAACAGACTTGTCATTTCCATGTCCTACTTTACGGTACTAACAACCTAATAAATTTTAGTATTACTTCATGAATACTGTCCAATGATTTATTGCTGATGTTTTGAATTGCCAGTCTAGAAATTTGAAATGACCGAATTTAACAAATAATAATATAAAGCTATTCATGTAAAAGCCAAATGTAGCTAAGTTTTCATCAAAGTAACGTAACTAATCACGGAATTGCCAATTACATGGAAATGGGCAAAAATAAAAAGAGAAAGGATGTTGAATGGATTATGGAATGCATTGCTAAACACGAGATTCTACACTTTTTTGAGAAACAAAGGGTCATGGTGTTATTTCACAGATGTATATAAGGAATAACAAATTACAGACAACAGACAAAACAGACCGACAAACAGCACACACACACCCAATACACACAAAAACACAACACACTGTCACACACACACACATACACACACACACACTCAAACCACACATACAAACACATTGCCTTTTCCCTAAATTTCTTATAAGAATACTTATTTAAACCACCAAAGTATCATTTATGCATGTCCGCATCAAAAAGTAAAAATAATAAAATCTATAAATATGTTCTTTACAAGATCATTATAAATACAATGAAAATAAGGAGAAAGAAATTGGGTTTGTGAATCAGAAAGGTAATTACAAGAAAAAACTTGATTCTTGATTAATTATATTTATATAACGAACAGAAAGACAACAAAAAACGGAGGCACACTTCCCTCATTTAATTTTCTAAATTTGAAACACGCAGAAAAATTTTGACACAATGAAAAAACCTTTTTTTCTTGGTAAACAGGCAAATGGATTAAAGAAAAGATTTCATGCTAAATACGCTTCTCATATATGCTTTACTGTCATTTAAAGTGTAATTTTGTAAAAATTTTAATCAAATTAATTATTTTTCGTTATTGACAGGTTGGAAAAAAAAATGTTTTATAATATGGACATTCTCAT
>JZLH01S0051858.1:0-10380 GCA_001188425.1 Eucidaris tribuloides | reverse complement strand
GCATGATGCTGGAATTTCCCCAAACTTTCATTTATATGTTTCTTCAATTGTCTTCTTTGACTAAAACCAACTAGATGTCAGGTGACTTGTCCTTGTTCAAGGATACCGGCGACTATCATGCAATACATCCGCTGTACGCATGCTGATATTTAGGTATTACAAAACACCCTTTTCAAAGGGGATGTTAAACCACCTTTTTTAAACGTAAAACCCCTTTGGCACGCTGGTACGAACAATGATTAGCCGAATTTTATTTCGCCGAAACCCCCCCTATTTGCTGGAAATTGACGCGAGAACAAAACTTGTTGCGTGAAATATTTTCCGTCGCAATCCCCTCCCCCCCCCCCCGAGTTTTCACTGCTGTTTGTGTGTCAACCGATATGATTTGCATTGGAAAAAATTGGCTTGCCAGAGAAAATGTTTTATATTGACCGCCCCCCCCCCGCTTTTCGCTTTTTCTTTTAATGAGAAAGTTATGGGATTTGCATCGACGAACAATCATTTTTCGCACCCACTTTTCGATTCTGTGCTTTGCAAACATATATGATTTGCCGTGATGACTACCCACCTCTTAAAATTATATACGCCCTCTATCAATATACATGTTATGTTGACAGGCAAATTAGATTGGTAACATACCGGGGTGCGTGATTCAAAAAATAAGTACGGGTGGTGTCTGGTTTTGCTAGTGAAAGAGAGGGCGATAATTAACGGACGAACATCACATTAAATCAATCAAATTTTATGGGTAAGTTTTCCAAATTGTGATACACTCTCTATTGTTGAGGACAAAAGCAATTTCTGTTATAAACAGAATCATTTTCATGGTTTCATCCGTTGCTATTACTTTGTTATAGTTTATTATTAAAACTAGAAACGCGTCAAGGGACGTAGCGCTCATCGCATCTCGCACATCATATATCCGAAATTTCATGTGGCTCATATTATATAGTGAAAGTTAAATTGCGTATTCCCGGAAGGAACATGGATTATAAAAAAATTCGATCGTGGAAAATATATGTTCATGCCTTGGAAGGGAATGAAAAAAAATAATATACAAAAAAAAATAGAATAATAACTACATGATTTTATATATTGATCCCCTGGATCCCTCGGGGCTCCATACTGATTTTTGTTGTTGAAAAGACATTTAAGTGGACACCATAATAGGTACTTGATATGAATAGACTGAAATAAATTTCTGTTATTTCTGAATAAATTTGCAATAAATTACCATAATTAATTAATGGATCAACAGTTAAAATTCTGGTTAGAAGTTTATTTACCAAGCTTAGCTTCTACCATATAAAGCAAACTTAAATCAAAATTTGGTGGAAATGATTTTGAGAAGTATAATCATTTAATATTTTATTTGGATTTTTGATAAATAATTTGCCATAAAATTGCATAATTGATAATTTATAGATTTGCATAATGATTATTTCCTATCTTTTGTTTGTAGAAGTCTGAAGCACTTAGCCTATCAGATCAACACAAACAGAATGAAAAATCAGCTGTCTAAGAAATGTGAGGAGAATAAGAAGCTATATTTTTATTTTGGCATTAATTTTTGCAGTATTACATCATTAATATGGAGTATATTCAAAATTTTGTGTAGAAAGTTTAATGGACGCTACTCAGACTACCATATAAAGTAGAGAATTAAATTGGTTGAGAATAGAAGGAGAAGAAAGCATTTTTGTATTTGAAAAATTTGCATAAAATTGATAATTAATTTCAAGAATTTTCTGCAGGAAGTCTTATAGCCCTCACCTTAGCCTATAGTATCAAACAAAGATGAAACATCGGTCAAGAAATGTGGATGAAAAGAAGCAATGTTGTAATTTTGTATAAATTTGCTAAATTACATATTCAATCAATGGAGTATATTTAATAATTCTGTGGAGAAGTTTATGTGCATAACCACCCTACCAATAATAGCAATCAAAATCAAAATTCGGTTGAGAAATGAAGAAGATGCATTTTTGTAGTTTCGAAATAATATTTGCATAAATTTGCATAATTGATTAATTTTTAAATTGCATAATTATTAATTTCAAAATTTTTGCAGGTTCTGAATCCCCCACCTAGCCTATCAATCAAACAAACAGAATGAAATCGGGCAAGAAATGTGGGAAAGAAGCAATTTTTGTATTTTGTGATAAATTGCTAAATTACCATAATTAATCAATGGGATAATTTCAAAATTTGTCTGTAGAGGTTTATATGTGCATAACCAGCCCTACAATAAAGTAATCAAATCAATCGGTTTGAGAATGAAGAGAAGAGCATTTTTTGTTGATTCGAAAATTTGCATAATAAAACAAATTAATGATGTTCCATCAGTTGTAGAGTTTTAAATCCCACCTAGGCCCTATCATATGAAACCCAATGCAGAATCAAAATCGTGAAAATGACGAAAGATAGAAGCTTTTCAAAAACTTGGACGGACCGACGACGACGACGAGGAAGAACGGACGGACGCACGCCGACGCCCGCCATGTGATACAGCTCATCGGCCGTCGGGCCGGATGAGCTAAAAATGAAATTATTTAAAACTGTATTGATAAATTATGTTAAATAAAGATAAACTCGCCCTGTTACTGATTATGCAAAATTAACATGACATGCATACTCTGAAAAAAGAACTTTCGCCTATTCGCACGTGCATTGACTAGCATTCACACCCATGGAAATCATTTATGATCAATTTGTATACCATTCAGCAATCTACTATGTTTACATCTTACATGCACTATCAACACCAGTTATCATTCAGATATATCATTCAGACACATTTGAAGTCAAGCTACAGTCATTCTATTTCATATTTACCATCATCAGGCAATTAACACTTTTTATAATCTAGTGTATAACATCTCAAACACAACTGACAACGTTTACAATTAAACTCACCATCATTGTACCATTTACAGACAAAAAATACCCTTACTTCGTGTACACATTTAATAAGCACCAGATATCCCATTACAAGCTTCTACCTACCTTACGAAACCATTTAGGCATTGAAGATTTTTGTAAAGGTATTGTTCATGTCTCATGACGTCATGAATTTTAGGTTTAGGAAATAGGATGACCAGGATGTTTCTATCTGTTCTTAGCTGGTCTTCTAACGGAAGTGGGGGGGAGGGGAGGTGCTGGGCTCTAGCTTCAACAAAATTATGACGGCTCAGATATGTAGACCCCATTGAAGCTTGACTCTCCTTCCTTTTGAAGAACACTATACTACCTGTTATAATTTTAACAAACATGTCTAGAAAAATGAACCAGGTTTCGAACCCGCCATACTACAGCTATCCGGCTCGACAATACCAAACAGCTATAACTGTGTTGCCGCCATTGGCACGATGAACATGATGAACAAGTAACAAATACCAAGGCCCACATTTCTGACATTGTTATGTTATAGTCCAAGGCGGACATTTTTATTATTATTTTGAAATGAATAATCTATTACATCGCATTTCACCTCTCTGAATAATCCCTTTCATTTAAAAATAAAGTAATTGTTATTTCTATTATATTCATAGCTATAATAATTTTAGTAGAAGTAGTAATATTAGGAGGAGGAGTAGAAGCAGAAGTATAGTAGTAGAAGTAGTAGTAGTAGTAGTAGTAGTAAGTAGTAGTAGTAGTAGTAGTAGTAGTAGCAGCAGCAGCAGAAGTAGTAGTAGTAGTACCGTAGTAGTATTAGTAGTATCATCATCATCATCATCATCATCATCATCATCATCATTATCTTCATCATCATCACCACCACCACCACCATCATTATCATCATCATATAATTGTAAGTACTAGTAATAGTTAGTAGTATGTCGCTTGTTCAGAGCTTGTGTGTTTTTGTCATCCGAACAAGCTTGAAGTGACCATATCCTAAAGGTAGATTGTTTTGTGTGAAAAAACTCACATAAATTCATTAGTGAGAGTTTGAGAAAATCGAGCAAAATAAATTCATTTTAACTTCTTGAAGAACATTCACTTTATACAAGAAAGAGATATCACTTACTGCACAAAATATCACTTTCACTGCTAATAAAACGACAAAACAAGATACAAGATGAAACGTGAAACAAATTACCAGATCTTTTTAAATATAAGAAGTGTATATCCTTTCTGAAAAAAATGAAGAGTTACCCCATTTCAATACCCAAAATAATTAATCTATAGCTCTACAGGTCCAGAACTTTTGTCTTTCCGAAAAAATGTGGATTTAGCGAAAAAGATAAGTTCGTTAATGTGTTAACATTATTTAAATAAAACGAAATTAGACTTAGTAACAGTTGGTTCACCATGATTACAGTATTACCGGTTTTGTAATGATCTTCTGATTTTCAAACATTCTCACCTTTATTCTTGTCAGCTTTTCTGAGATATTCGCTGCTTTTTCATAAAAAATAATTGAAATTTGCTAAATCAACTGGAAAATCCACCACATTAACATTTACGCGCACACGCACGCACACTCACACAAAAATACACACATACACATACAAGCACACACACTTACACACGCACGCACGCATCCACACACGCACACACACACTGGTAACCAGATGCACTTCCATTTTTATGGCCGATACGTGAACTACAAACTCGATTACACAATAATTAATAAAGCTTTAATATACACATATCTACAAAAGTACACATCTACTGAAAACAACAGACGTTAAACGCAGACCTTCTTTAATACCTACATGTAATTGTCATGTACATGAAGAATATAATTTTCTGACTTGAGCAATACTGCCCCCCGTGACAAAAGGGCATAACTGACATTTTGGTGTTTAGAAGATATTGAGCAAAGTGTATTTTATTCAAAGCCTTAAAGCCCTATTCATTGTCCTTTTAACAAGCGGATTGACAAACGGACACTTCTAATTAATATTGTTTGTTCTTCATGTTTAACATGATGTACCGAGTGTTCCCTACACTATATAACTCAATTTTGAAAAAAAAACTGGTTTTGCCCTTTTGTCATGGGGGGCAAAAAAAAAAATGTGTAATAAATTTCACTGTGAGAATGAAGTAATATGTTAAGTGTATTTAACAGTAGAACTCACTTTGTATAAAATACAGTATAGTACCTTTAAGAAAACAGGAACAGTAAAGCTACAATTTCAGTAAAAAAAATCAATTTAAATTGAAATAACAGGATTGGAAGTAAATGTCAATTCAGTGCACAATGACACAAGAATAAATTGTAACTTTTTGAGGTTACTGTTGTGATGATCTTACATCAAAACATTTCTTCTTGTGCAATTATTTCTTGTTTGCCAGAAGCTGATGACACAGTTGCATCTGTTGTGTATACCTTTCTATGGGTTAAATTTCTATTATAGTGATATATTAATAGGCCCCTCTTTTTTTAGGGGGGGGGGGTAAATACATGCTTTCTCCTAGATTATACGAATTCAAAACAAATCTTATTACAGCCTTGATATATATTCACACTAGCGTATATACATATTGGTGTATGTTTCAACTCATTTGCTTCTTGACGAAATTTTGACTTATCATGCCATTGCCCGTTGATACATTGACATTGACATCTGCCTCCATCTCACCTCCGCATCAGCTCTGGATCAGAACCGGATTGCAGTTCATTGTAAAGTGACTTAACCCGGCCTAAATTAACCCGGGTTTTCTGTACCTTCCTATTCGAGTTTCGTCAATTGTGAGCTTTTGTTTTAACAACGGACGGACTCAAGAACAGTAATCCGATGCCAAGATCGATCTGCGCATGCGCCACACCCGCATAACACTGCACGTGGCAAAATCTCGAACGGGTTTTGGCCACTGAACTCTACACTACGTAGTGTAGAGTTCAGTGGTTTTGGCGAATGTTTCGTCCGCGGTGAATTGAGGACAGCAGCCAATCAGCGCTCGTACAGATGATGTCAGTGCAAGTCGCAACACGTGCAAAGGCTGATGACGTCACGCACCGCCGCTCGTTCTCCATTTTGCATTTTGCGTTTTGCGAAACTGCATGTGGAAGGACCACGAATGAACGGCCAGGATTGATTGCTCACTGTCCTCGTTTTCGTCAGTGGTGGTAAAACGAAAGCTCACTAATATTCACTGAACAGAGGGAACTGCTCCTCTTTGACACGATTGAGTGATATATGCAGGCAATGGCGAAAAAAAACCCATAACGTTGAGGATGACTTCTCGAGTGACCGGAACGCTCTGGGGACAACAATGAACTGTTCGATGGCCTTGTTTAAGGAAACTCAAAGCTACTCTCATCGATGAATTAATTACAGTTATTGGTGACTACTTGAGCGAATACACGAGAGATGAAATGATAAAACGACCGGAAAAGGGAAAGGGAAATACACAGAACAACCGGACGAGGCTGAATTATTCCGAGGTATTCCAGTATTCCAGTATTCCGAGGAAGAACCCTTTTTTTATATATATTTCATGGCATTAAACAGAGTGAGAAGAAACTAACACCAATGATCTTCTGAAACAAATGTGTTATGATAAATGCAAACCATGCAAACGTATAGAGCTACGTAACTGCAACATTGACTGGACATACCATCTAGGCACCACAAAGACAAACTCCTTAAAGACAGGGCGTCTATTTGTTCGCCTTAACATTAACATTGTGTAAATAAACTGGTATGAAAAAAATAAAAGAACCCTTAGCAAAGTAAAGGAGCTAGGAGCTAGAGTACTAGAGTTTTAGTGGAATTATAATGACCGTTAGAGTTTGATCTGAATTCTTGTCTCGTAAAGACAAAAACTCTATTAGTCTATTGGTCTACTTTCAGACCCTTACATTACATGGGTGCTCATCATGTACATGTGAAACTTATTAACAATTTACAAAATATGTGTATCATAGTACATTTATAAAGTACATGACAAATTTTATGCATAGGTCTCATGCATATTATTTGTAGAACACAATACATGATTACTGAAATAAATGTAATACTCCTGCAGTAGCCGTCAGTGCGCTTCAGAGGAGTAAAAGGCATTGTATGTTTCCAGTTAAAAAAAATCCGAGATACATGATACCCCATGCTACCAGTGTCTCTGATATGGTCTAAAAATGAAGCCCTGAAAAATTGCAGTTTCAAACGATTATTAAAGGCAGGGCATCTCTTTTGCATGTCTAAAAATTAACATTGTGTAAAAAATAATGGCATCCAGAAGAAAATGCCATCTGGGAACCTTACGAAATATATAGGAGCTAGAAACTCAGTTTTAGTGGAATTATAGTGACCGTTAGACTCTGATTTGAATTTTTTTGTCGCGAGAAAAAAATCCTACCATAGGACGTACACTAAACGGCTATTGCTTTTCTTTCGCATTTTTCCAATTCTAGGTAATAGTTGACCCCCAGATTTCACAGACATGCCAATCATCAATAGCCTAAGGGCATGGGTTATCTTTTTCTGGTCTGCGGGGATGTTTGCAAATGAGATCCACAACCTTTAAGTGCTTTGAAAAAGTGAAAATCATTGAGAGACCAGTCCAGTTTTCCCCCATAGACTGCTGGTGTTGCAGAATTTCCTAACGGCTGAGAATAATTAATGTGCCAATTTGAATCTGCACATATTTCACTAGTGAAAGCATAACTGTCCAAACATTTGTGTTACAGGGTGTTTATTTGGCCATTCAAACACTGTCAGATATGTCAAATAGCAAAGTTAGACAATTTTTTAAACGGGTCTTCCACAGTGTTATATAGCGTCTTTAACCATGGAGCTACAGTGGTTTAATTGCCGTTACTCTTTGGTGCACTTTTCAAATTCTGCACGGTAGTTACTTATCTTCAGATAACCTAAGAGCATGTGTGATGTTTTGTGTTTTATTTATGGAGGGCTGGAAATGAGACTACAAGTGTACAAGTGACGATTATTCTCGATGTTTTCGTGTCCTTTCAGTAACTCATCGAGTAACGTTGCTTACGCTTCTCCAACAACACAACTACGAAAAGGAAGACGAAAATGGCAATGGCGACAACGCCCGCAGCGGTGACGATGGCAGAAATGAGACTGAGATCGTAAAAGTAAACGAAAACCAGAAAAACGGTCACAATCAAGCCCGCCGCCTTAAAGAGGAGTGCCTTATTGATCCCCTCGGACTCAGCGTATACTCTTCCCAAGTTGATACCGGTGAAGATACGACCGTGTGGTTCGTTCGCTGCCTTCTTCAAGGACGCCCCCAACGTTTCCCAGTCGTCCTTGGCCATATCAACTTTTGACGCCAGCGTGCCGCAAATGAGAGCGGTGGAGCAGTACTTGAAGGTGGTCGGTTGCTGAGTCTCGAATGCCAAGAGCTTGTCTTTTTTGTCCACCCGATTAGCAATGACATCCTTGGGTAGGTCGTGGACGATGACCATCACTTTATTTTTTCCTGTCAAGAAAAGCATGAGAATGGTTGTTAATTTCTACGATAAATCCATGAATTTCTATAAGCAGTAGCTTATGCAGTATGAAAGTGTCACTTCTTTCTGAGGTCATGCATACTTCAGCCAAGTTCCATAAGCAATCCACCAATCTTTTCCTGGGATATCGCAGTAAATAAATTGAATTGCTTGCATCGAATTCAAGTGACCTGCGACCTTTGACATTGTTTACCCCAATATTCACTATATTCTTCTATCAACACACCTATTTAATCATTCTTAAGCCAAGTTTCGACATCGCAGTAAATATTACAGCAAATGTATAATACACATAATGACCCGCGTCCTATATGAATCCCCAAATCAGTCCAAATGTCTATGGTGATACGTGTTTTACCCAAGTTTCACGAAAATCCATCAATACGTTCAATAGATATTGCAGTAAAGCATTAATCAGTAAACAAAGTGTTGTCGGCGAACAAACCCCCCCCCCCCCACTAAACAAAAAAACAAACAAAAAACAAAACAAAACAAAACAAAACACAAAAAAACACCCAAACAACAACAACAAAAAAAAGCATAATAAGTCTGGCTCCACTTCGTTGGGGAGGCGTAAAAACATTTCCAGACCCATTACAAGGAATTTAAAGTGTTACAATCACTACTTATTTCGTATGTTATCATTCAAAACCAGTATGTATTGAACCCAGAATGAACCCTCCAAAATGTTGGTGTTTATATCTCATTCATGTGTTTTGTATGTTTAAAACATGCAGATGCACAAGTATTATCAATATTTTCTTCGATGTATTCTCTTGAGGAGGATGTTACGGGACAAATCGTTTCTCTTGAACAGCTACACGTACTTTTTTCCCTTGATACAAAATCATGAAAGAAACTTGATAATCCATTCTCATGAAAACTTAAGAAACAAATCAATGTCAACCTTCGTAATACATGTAAGAAGAATTGCAATCTTATCAGTTACTCATCTTACCCACTGTTCTGGCAGCGTATTGTAGGAATTTGTCGTAGAGGGCGTCCATCACATCGGTGATCGCAAATCGTCGATTGTTGATCGAGTGACACAAGATTAGAACGTCGATGTCTTCATTCGGAGGAAATCGATAACTTTTAAAGGGGAGAAGTTACAGAAAAATAAAGAAGGGTAAATTCGGGTCAGTGGATTGGCCTCAATCAAGAACAAAATCTGGTAATATACTACCGAGTGTCCTACTTACCCAAACGCCATACGTTTTGCTTTTGTTTCATACCAAAACTGGGTTAACTGCGCATGGATTGATCAGATAGTGTCAAAGTTTGATTCCAACCATAAAAGGATGCCAAAGTTTATTGAATAATACTAATTTAAGAGCAAAAAATGCTAAATCTATTAATTTGTTTCATAGAGTCACAGAAAAGATTGAAAATGTGTTTGTTATCTACGATAAAATGAATGAAAAAATGGAAGTAGATAGCAGAAATGCAATGAAAAAATTATGCAAATTAACATGTAAAATGAGCTGATAAATTACTTGGGCGTTCCACTTACCCCAACTAGATCCCTTTTGGGGTGAGTGGGACACGCTTGACTGAATTTGATTTTCAAACACATTTGTAAAATATTTAGGGTCTAAATATCAAATTACATATTTTGTAAATTTTTTCCGGGGTTTGGATATAAAATTGCATATTTCAAACAACTATTCAATGGCAAATAATTGATTTTGGACCTAAAAACACACTTTTTGCTTTAGATTGATGTAAAAAATAAAGAAAAATCGTTAAATTTGCAGTTTACGAAGAAAGACACAAAAATGACAATTCCGTATTATTATTTTTTTATTTGTTGCAGAATATTAAGTTAAACGCAATATTCTGGTGCTCTATTAAATGTGAATAGCTATGAAAAATAGGTTTCTTGCTGGCAAATACACCTTGACCCACTTACCCCACCCACTGTACCACTTAGCCTACGGTTGGGTACA
>JZLH01S0051844.1:13006-26044 GCA_001188425.1 Eucidaris tribuloides | reverse complement strand
GATAGTGGGTGATGTCAGTGTAAAACTGCCAAAACAGAGCTGTCCAATACAATACTGCCGCCGCCGAGCATATCCTCATCGGTGGGTGCCAAATCTGGATCGTCTGTTGGAATATGGGAAGGTATGTGATACAATCTTTAAAGATTGATAAAAAAAAAATGCCCCTTGTAAATTTAATTGAGTATAACAAGGATTTGTATTTATTATGTATTCTGGATCAGATAAAAACCCTTAGGAAAATTTGAAAAAAAAATCCGAATTATGTATTTTGCAGGCGTTCTTTAAAGGTTAGTGACATCATTGGAACACTTAGAAAATGCGTCAATGAACCAAATGAGTTGAAATATATCCAGTGTCACTAGCAGATGTGGATCTCCACGTGGGAGGATTTGCTGTAATTTGTTTACTTAAGGAGAATCAAGCATACAACATAGGTGTATCTTATTCGTTGCCGGGTAGGATAAAAAATAAAGCCCATAGACAGCACACAGCAGGTGTTCCGATGCTACTAGTTATTTGACATTGTTTTGTTTAGAATGAACGGTAACGTTTGGACTACAAGATTTGTCCAGGCAGACAGCCTTGCATAGTTTACTTGATCTAGGAGTAGTATCAGACCCAAGTGAGGAATACCCCCAACTGATGTCATACTTTAATCGTCGTGTGAAGATTTTTCATGCGTGGTAAGGATAGCATTATGTTTACCTTGTTATACTTTTGTTCACATTACAAACATATAGTTATCATAATGTGCTAAATTAGTTTGTCATAATATACGGTTGCTCAAGTTAAAACTCAGTTATTGCATGTTCACAATACCTGAAATGCTGACATCGGCAAGAAATCCCCGTCCGTTGGAACCACTGTTGACGTCATAATAATATAACGTCAATCCTTCACGTGATGACACCAATGGTGATATATCTACATCTATATTGCCAACAAGCCCTGAGAGTTTGTAGCTGCCAGAGGTAGACGATGGATGGTCAAAGAGATCAACATATTCACCGCTTGTTGCTGTATGTACGTCCCTCAAAGTCAGTTGAACCTCCTTTCCCGATAGACCGTTAACTCTACAGAAGCCTGATAAATGCAATGGTTACAACGGGTATGCCCCATAATATTGAGCACTTGTCTTCCTTGGGTATCATCAAAATAATGTTTCCTCAATGTTTTGTTATTATTATATTTTGCCGCTATTCTTACCACGACTATTATTACTCTTCTTCTTCTTCTTCTTCTTCTTCTTCTTCTTCTTCTTCTTCTTCTTCTTCTTCTTCTTTTTCTTTTTCTTCTTCTTCTTCTTCTTTTCATCTTCTTTTTTCTTCTTCTTTTAATTATCATTTCCATCATTATTACTGTCATTACTTTTATTCTGATCATTATCATTGTTATTATTATTATTATTATTATTATTATTATTATTATTAATATTAGTAGTAGTAGTAGTAGTAGTAGTAGTAGTAGTAGTATTGTTATTATCATTATTATTATCATTATTATTATTAGTAGTAGTTGTAGTATTGTTGTTATTATTAGTAGTAGTAGTAGTAGTAGTAGTAGTAGTATTGTTGTTATTATTATTATTATTATTATAATTATTATTATTATTATTATTATTATTATTATAAGCATTCGTTTTCCCGCATTACAGTCTGAGATGGCCTACAGTGTTGAGTGAAGAGTTTGTAAACTTGTTTGCTTTTTAAAATATTAAACACTTGCTAGAACACACACACACACGGGGGTGGGAGGGGGTATTTTTGATAAGGTCTAAAAATGACGCCCTGAAAAATAATAATATAATATATTATATATTTTCATCAACATTATTATTATTATCATGAATTAATGCTATTGTTATTATTATTATCATGAATTAATGCTATTAGTAGTAGTATTAGTAGTAGTAGTAGTAGAAATAGCAGTAGTAGTAGTATAATTATTAATTATCATTTTTATAGGCATTCACTTCACCGTAATGCAATCAATTAAATTCGTAATCTGGTAATGATTTGTAGTAAGCCTGCGGGGAAAGTAGGTTCGACTGATATTTAGGGACGTACACACAGATACAAGATACAAGGAATATGTTGCCATATATGACCATCCATTATCTACCAACTGGGGAAACTACGTTGTCTCAGCCCTAAGAGGCAATATAGATGCAGATATGTCATCATTGGTGTCGTCACGTACAGGACTGACGTGTCAACTTGTTGACTACAACAGTGGCTCCAATGGACGGGGATTTCTTGCCGATGTCAGCATTTCAGGTGAAGTAATCGAACAATAAATGAGTTTTAAATCTAGCAGCCATATATTAAGAAGCACCGATATAACACATTGTGGCAAATGCATTGCGAATGTCAGGAATGTGAACAATGGAATATCAAATTATAAATAAAATAGTGGTCTTAGCACTTATCTCAACACCTATAATTTAAATTGGTAACGAAAGCTGGCAACACATGATAATGTAATAACTACTTCTCAATGTTTATTTTATGACGCATATTTTTCATGTAAGTGCAGGTATTGTAAATCTTACATGATCATCGTGACACAATACCACCATATCAGTGACCATTCAATAAAACTATTCAAATTAAATTTAATGGAGTCATTTCGTCAGAAAGCTGTTTGATTAGACAACTTCTGAGTGGACATATTTATGCCAAAAAAGAAGTATTGCAAAGGTAAGGAATGTGAACTGTCATGACACCTATTTCACTATTTATGACTATTTCATGAAATGTTTTATCAGACACAATCACGTCTCATATCTTTCACAATCGTTGCAGGACTATTACATCAATTACAGATGGGTGTATACCACTATTTTAGTATTCCATTGAACATCACAATCCAAGTATGAAATGTGACTGTTTGCATGTTATTAGAATAAAGAATGACTTTGAATCATATAACGATGCATTCCCATATTTGCAACAGATGCACAGATTTGGGAAGCAACCGATGTGGTGTCTTCATGCGGGGGCAGTATTGTATTGGACAGCTCTGTTCGCAGTCTTACATTGACAACACCTCACTATCCTAATCTCGACGGAGCCTGGTATGAGTGCAAGTGGTATGTAAGGAGCCCGTCGGATACTATAATTCGCGTTAACTTCACTGATTTCAACTTACACGGTTCAGCACAAGTACAGGTAGGAGGGAGAGGTTTTAGTGGAACGACATTGCCAAGCCCGGTGTCATCTACAAGCAATGTTACAACCATTTACTACTACTCATATTATGAGACGGCTGGACGTGGGACAAAGTTAGTCGTCAATGCCAAGTAATGAGGTTTGTACCATTGGGCACCATTTTGTTTCCACTGTAAATCAGTAAATCGAACAAATCTTATTACGTAGTCCTACCTATGCTGCTTTACTTTGGCAATGGGTAACAAGTGTCAAATCAAACATGAGTTCTCATTTCCTGTAAAACAACGTGAATTGACCCTAATATTCAGGGAGGGGGCTCATAATGCCCCCCCCCCCTTCGACAAATTTCTCGATTATTCCGCCGCGCAAGTTTGTTTCACTGCGCCGATTGCTGGCTTTTTACTTTCAAGTCTCACGCATTATTCGAGACCATTTTTGCAAAAATCGGACGTAACATTACGACGCTGCGCGACTTTTCGTACAGGCATGCAATACTAATTGCTAAAAAAAAAAACTTGATTTTGTATACAAAATCAATGCAAATTGTGTTTGCAGCCAAAAATCATAAATGTATGATTATGTTTAGCTGTTAAAACTGGGTTAAATTTATGCTATTTATGGTCGCATAAATGTCCCCGTTAAAGTTCATCGAAAAAAACAATAAAAAACAAAAGTTCGGAAAAACAAGAGAATGCATAAGAAATTCACGAAACAATAAAATACACAAGAAAATAATTCTGATTCGGACATTTTTTGGGAGAGGTAATTGTATGAAATTTCAGAAAGGATATTTTCACCAAAACTTAGCATTCTACAAGATATTTCAAGTGAGTTATAGGCAAAAACATGATTTTATTCATAAATTTGCATAAATAATTATTACAAAATATAAAATATGTATTTTTGGAAAATCTAATGAGACAGTCTTGTAGATTACATCCAGCCCTATGCGCGTGCAAACTTTCGCGGCGATCGATTCAGGGGGAGGGGGGCATAATGCCCCCTTCCCCGGGGGATGACAAGACCGAACATAGCCCGGGTCTTTTAGGGTTAAGATCGATGCCTATGTAAATGACTAACGCAAAATTCGCATTTTGAGAAATGACACTATTGTTTCTTACCTTTAGCCGAAAACACGTTTTATGATGATTCAAACATATTGCGAATTGATGGCGTGCAATGGCGTCTGAAAAAAAATGTCTTATTTTAATACCAACACACACACACACACACACACACACACACACACACACACACACACACACACAACACACACACACACACACACACACACACACACACACACACACACACACACACACACGTAGCAACACGCACTCACACAAATACGTATGTATATATATTTTTTTTCTTTTTTAACCGACGGCATAAACCACTTACTCCGGCAAGAGAGTGTTAAGAAAACGTGTAATGCCGCGTTTACACTTTCCTACGACCTACTAGGTTTCTCATCCTCACCGTTACTACTGTGGCAAATTTTTTGACGGTTAAAAAATCTGGCCCGGTATCCATGGCAACACGGACTGTCACGTTTGCCCAGCCCGTCCTCCCGCGTGGTCTCACGTCCATCCCGCTTTGTCCACGGTGGCCTGAAACGTGGTTGCCGTGGCCGCCGGGAACATAGTGTAAACGAGCCTTTAAGGAAACACTTTTTATCAGCGACTAGGGTAAAAGTAGATGATTACAGAAACAGATTTATTTCTGAATCAAACGTGCTAAAAGTACGTCTAATCCTCGCTAGAAGAATCTCTGTACTTACCTGTTATGTCTTGATCGATTGAAAGTCGCGTATTGAAACTAAATGCCAAGATAGGTATTCGTAACATGACGCAAGCGTGCGTCATCCTAACAAAGGGAAATGCTAATTTTCCATATTGAAAAACATCAGAAATAATAAAAAAAAAATATTGGAAGTTGGTATATAATGAAATCACTTGTTTAAAGATGGCAGATCTGAATTTATATTTGTTTTGATTTTGCCACCTATATTAGCAGTTGATGTTTTAGTAAATTAAAGTAAAAGCAGTAAACAATACATTGAACTGAAACGCTATCTGTCGTGACAAGTGCCACAAACTCTGGATCTACAAACACGTGAGTTATTTATGATCAAAACTACCTCGTGTTAATGTGCGTAAGCTTATTTTAAGGTGTGTGAAATACACAGTCGTCAAGTTATTACTGTAAAGTTTTTTGTCAGTATTAGACACAAATACTGGAATAAGTGCCCTTTTCTAAGTTACTTCCGCAATGAAAGTACCACTTCAGTCAAACTTGCTATAAATTTCAACAGCGAAATAATAAAACATAACTTACTTTTTTTTAATAACAACTCCATTTTGCCATGATCGTAATAGACGACTTAAGTGCTCTTAAGAATATAAACAACCTTTCAAGTATCTATTAAGCAAATGCCTCCATAAAAATTGAATCAATGGGTCTTATTCATACAGACAATAATTTGGTCATTATTATTGCGATCTCGTTATTATATCATGATGCTCTAGTATCCTAACAACATATTTTTTTTTGTACTAGTATAGGGCCAACCCAGTCTCATTTTTATTTCTTGGAAAGGAGATCATTAATCAAAAGACCAGTTTCATAATGTATTCAAATTTATGGATGTTTACTCTTCCGGACACTAGTAACGAGCTATTTCTTTCACCTGTTGCTATGAATACACTTTCAATACTGAAATGCAACTTGCACACCTTAGTTGCTGCTATGTCTTTCAGGTTGTCAAAAATAACCTTTGTCAAAAATGTATGTATGAAATTTGCATACATTATGAAAGTGGGCTATTGGAATTTATCCTTATGGCTAATGATATTGAATATATTTGAATGCACATGGATAGCTTATTGGATTTCTCAGAATAGTTGTTTTTTTCAATATGAATGTGGGCCCACGTATGTTTTTATGTATGTCTGCTGTATATTTGTCCCCGCATGTATATATGTGCAGGATCATTAAGTTTTGAATTGGTGAATTATTCCGATCTCATTATAATGTCATACTGCTCTAATATGATGGCAACATTTCCATTTTCCAGTTGCTGCAAACCAGTCACGTCTCAATTGCTTTGGAAAGAGCTCATTAATCTCACTCATAAGACTGTTAACATTTGTGGCATATACGTGGGTTTTTGGATTTTTACAAAATGAAGGTGTATTTCTTAAAAAAAAATATTGTAGGCCTACATGTTTTTGTGTATGCCTGATTAAATGTGTGTCCCCACTTGTAAATGTGTAAGGTTATTGATATGTAAATTGATAAACTAATGTGAGCTTAATGATGTAATTTGATCCGTTACTATGCCGACGTATTTTAGTTTACATACGTCTCATTAATCGTCTGTTCTAGAATTGAAGGCAGTGACTACACTGCGGACCGGCAGGAAAAACTGTTGTGGGTAGATGGTGGGAGAGGTGAAAATTCATTGCTTCAAGACACTTCAAGACGTTGATCCGACATGTCCGAGCTACGTGATGCCTCGTGCTACCAGTGTCGCTGAATAAAGGAATAAAAATGAATCCATGAAAAAATTCAGTTCAAAACGATCACTGTATGTGCTCTTAAAAAGTGTTGAGTGACCATTTCAGTTTTCTCCATTATATACTGCTGTGCTGTAAAATTTTCGCCTGCTGACAATAATTCAATTACCGGTTTTAATTTGTACATATTTTACGAGTGACCGCATAACCACTGACTGTTCTGAAGTTCTAGGGTATTTATTTGCGCATTAAAACACTGTCAGATATAAAGTTATGTTAGATAGCTGTTCAAAACTGTTCACTCCGTTTTCAGTTTAAAGGTTGTAGATAAACATATCCCAATTATGTAGGTTTTTGTACTGTAGTGTATATTTATGAGATTACAATTGGTTTCATATTGTTATTTATTTCAATGAATTCATATCCAAAAGATGTCTTGAAAATAAACAGTTTCCTTATTTAACATTTTGTTTCAAAAATCTCAAATTTGTATGTCTAATGTAAACTTACCAGTTCTACAAGGTAGAGGAAATGGCGGCTCTTCCTCTACATTGTAAAAATTGATTGTAATAAAAAGTTAAATGAGTATGACATTTTAATTCTCATACATGTAATTGTGATAAAGCAGTATTTTTGACTAAAAAATTGCGCCACTGACATATTAAGGACAATTAAGAACAACTTGAAACATTAGAGTGTATAATGATTTAAGTTCCAAAAATTGTATTATGATTAAGTACTGTCAAAACGTCATCCCAACCTTACAAGGACGGGGGAAGTTACATGTCCCAAATCAACCTATTTTACTATTCGGAAAATTCTTCAGGTTAAATGTATCTTGCTTATGAAGAGTAAACGGTCCATCGGGAAAGCAGGTTCAATCGACTTTGAGGGACGTAGATACAGCAACAAGCACTTAATATCTTTGACCATCCATCATCTACCTCTCACAGCTACCGTGTCTCAGAACTTGGTGGCAATATAGATATAGATATATCACCAGTGGTGTCATCACGTGGAGCACTAACATTGTGGCTTTATGACAACAGCGGTACCAATGGACGGTGATTTCTTACCGATGTCAGTATTTCAGGTATGGTGAACGAACAATAACTAGGTTTTAAAATCTAGCAGGCGTATATTCTGAGAACCCGATTTAGCTCATTATAGTAACCACCATACATTACGTATGCAAGAAATAAGAACAGAAGTACAACAAAACGTAAATAAAATGGTACCCTAACCACGCATGAAAATGAGATAAATACTTAAAATTGTAGAATTCAGTAATTCATTGTTACATTTTCAAATTTAGAGTTGTTTTTCCATCCAAGCCTTGAAAAATCGTAAACATAATTATACTCTCCCATATTTCCAACAGACCGACAAATTTGGGACGCAACCGATGTGGCCTCTTCATGCGGCGGCAGTTTTGTATTGGACACCTCAGTTCGCAGTATTACATTGGCAACACCCCACTATTCTAATCTCGACGGAGCCTACTATCGGTGCTGGTGGTATGTAGGGAACCCGTCGGGTACAACTATTCGAGTTAACTTCACTGATTTCAACCTATACGGTTCAGTCGCGCAAGAACACAATGGGAACACATGGTTATCCACTATTACAGGGACGACCTTGCCAAGCCCCGTGTCTTCTACCAGTAAAGCAATGACAATCTACTTCAATTCAAATTGGCCAACATCAGGACATGGAGCGAAGTTTGTCGTGAATGTCATTTACGGAGGTTAGTACCAGAGAGCACCATGTCGTGATGTTATTCAGTTGTGAGTAAATGGAAGAAAGTTCAGAATTAACAGTAGTCTTACCTATGCTATTCTACTTCGGCAATGGAAAGCAAGTGTCAAATCATTTTCGTTTTAAGCAAAATGTCCTGAAATTGCATTAATACCAACGTCAAAAAAGGAGAACGAACGAGAAATAACACGTTTTTTACTTGCTGATGATGATTAGATAATAGATGTCACATTATGCTTTGATGGCATACAGTGGTGACTGCGTAAGCGCTTGAAAACTTTCGGCGTAATACTTAAGCACACACACACACACACACACACACACACACACACACACACACACACACACACACACACACACACACACACACACACACACACACACACACACACACACACACACACACGCACCCACACACATTATACAAACAAACGTTCTGAGCCATTTTCATTGCCCCTCGCGAACTTCGTTCCGCGGGAACAATAGTAATAATACTAGTAATAATAATAATATCTCTAATTGCAACCTCAGGGCGAATTCTTTTGTTGTCGGTCTGTTGTTTCGATTCCCCTTAACGCGCACACTTCTTTCGCCTCAACACTCTCCTGCCCTATTGTGCCGGAATAAACCCTATTGTTTGGATTCCCCCTATGGTGGGTTGTATGCTTATGATAATAATGATAATAATAATGATAATTATTATTATTGTTGTTGTTGTGGTTGTTGTTATTATTAATATTGTTATGACTTCATTTACTACGTTTGGGGAACATTTTGTCTTCACCTATAGTTCAATATCGTCCAAACGTAGATTTCGTTCGCCTTAAGACTCAAATTTCTATTGTGACCAAATAAAGCCCATTGTTGCGATTCACCATAAAGCAAGATATAGGCGTATAATGATAATAATAATAATACTAATAATTATAATAATAATAATAATGATAATAATAATAATAATAATAATAATAATGATAATGATAATGATAATAATAATGTTGATGATAATAATGATAATGATAATTATAATAATAAAAATAATAATAATCTTATTGTTCCCTTATGGCGAATATTTTGTTCTTGGCCTATTCTTTCTATTCCCCTTAACGCATTCTTTTTTCTCTTTAACGGTCTCCTCCCTATTGTGACGGAATAAACCTATTGTGCGGATAAAGGTAAATAAAATTTGGGACATTCATTTGGCTCAGGTAAAAAAAAATGAAACAAATAACAATCAGGTTATGCGTCGGAACCTTGTTTTAACAAAGAGATACTCGCTTTTATCTCAATATCTATAATTGTAATTATGTTTAAATGCCTCTCCGCGAAGTGGTAAAGAACCATGTGTTGGGGTTGCCAGTCCTTGCAACTGCTTATGTTTAGCGTGATATGTCAAGAATATATTGCATTGTGTTTGGTAATTTTATGAATTACGTTAATCTGCAAAGTACCTATTTTGGGAAACAAAGTGATCAAAGGTCAGAGTAGACTACCTAAGCAGTAATATGGAAAATTAGTCGTTTACCACAGAAAACCAAAGACAACAACAATTTTTCTACTAAAAAAAAACCGGTTCCGGAAAGTTTTGCAGACTGACTAAATTAGGATCATTACGACTACCTTGATTCCTAACTGTTATATTTACTAAGTGGATATAATAAAAGCAACATGGTGCCCTACGGTACAAATCTCCGTATATGGCATTCACGACGAACTTTGCTCCACGTCCGGACGTCTGTGAACCTGAATTGTAGTAGATTCCTGTCGCGTTAGTGGTAGAAGACACATCATTTGGCAAGGTTAACCCTCTAAAAGTATTCCATCCGTTACCACTGTTCACTTCTGCGTATGCTGAACCATGTAAGTTGAAATAAGTGAAGTTAATTCGAATGGTTGTTCCCGACGGGCTCCCTACATACCACCAGCACTGATAGTAGGCTCCATCAAGATTAGGATAGTGGGGAGTTGTCAATGTGAGACTACGAACAGAGCTGTCCAATACAATACTGCCACCGCATGAGGACACCACATCAGTTGCTTCCCAAATCTGTTGGTCTGTTGGAAATATAGGACAGTATATTATGTTTTTTCTGTTTTTCAAGACTTGGATGGAAAACATCTCTAGCAAATTTAAAAATGTAACAAGGAATTACTGAATTATACATTTTGCAAGTTTTTATCTAATTGTATGAGAATTTTCATGCGTGGTAAGGCTGCTATTATATATGCGTTTTGTCATGTTCTTGTTCATATTCCTTACGTACGTATAGCACTTACCGTAAAGAACTAAATCAGTTTCTCATAATATACGGTTGCTAGTTTTAAAACTTCTCGTTCTCTCTACCTGAAATACTGACATCGGCAAGGAATCCCCGTCCATTTGATCCACTGTTGCCGTCACCAAGATAAAACGTCAGTCCTCCACGTGATGACACCAATGGTGATATATCTACATCTATACTGCCTTGAAGTGTCGAGACCTGGTTGCTGAGAGATGATGGATGGTCATAGATGTGAACATATTCAGTGTATCTATCTGTGTACGTCCCTCAATGTCAGTCGAACCTATTTTCCCTGCTGGCTTACTACAAGCTACTACTATAGGTTACGAATTAAAATAAGTGTAATACGTTAAAGTGAATACCTATAATGATAATGATAATAATAATGATACTAATAACGATAATAATAAAATCAATAATTTACTTATTATAATGATAAAAGTAATAATTATACTATACCCCTAGTAATAACAATTGCAATTATTTATTTTATCATTATCAATATCATAATTAGTAGCAGCATTACAATTATCGTTGTTTTTTATTTATTATTATTATTATTGTTATTATTATTATTATTATTATTATTATTATTATTATTATTATTATCATCATCACATCATCATCATCATCATTATTATTATTATTATTATTATTATTATTATTATTATTATTATTATAACTCTCATTGCATTCTTAGGGCGAATTCTTTTGTTCTCGGCCTATTGTTTCGATTAGACTACCAAGTCTATGACAGTGGCTCCAACGGGATTTATAAATGAGCTTTAAAGATTGTGTCATTCATTTGCACGTCAAAAAACACCTAAATGCAGGAAATCAGCTGAAATCATATCCAATGTGAAGATTAATATAAATAAACACCTCTCATAGAGACTTGGAGTAAAATATTGAGTTTTGGTGAAAATCTGGACGGTTAAACTTCATCCTTTTTCAAATTTCTCAGAAGCAATTTCAAACAATCCACGACGTCAAACGTGCACGTGCCGTTCCAAAATTGTCCGATCAGACGCTAGCCAAAGGTCGTGCGGAGGTTAGCCGTTTAACCAATCAGTGCGCTCCGCTGGTCTTGCGACGATACACAAAACCGCGATTCGTAATTTGAGCAAAATTTAAACTCACGGAAAGAACAACATTCTGGTAACATGTCGTTATTGTAATTTTTTCTCATAAAACAACAAATTCATAACGTACGGATCTCAAACTTTCAACACACTATTTGTAAGTACTAAACTACTATTTGGTATTGATAATGAAGGGAAGTAATGGACTTGCACATCCCTGACACAATCTTTAAATCTAACAACCAACTACATTACTTATGTCAGAAATATGAAGTGCTTATCAAAGAGATAAACACAACGGTAACCTTAGCATGTTTAGCATGTATATGACACTCATAATTTGGAAAGTGAAAATTGTAGAAAAATGACAAAACATAACAGTTAATAATTTGTTCGTATTGTTCCACGTGTATTACATTTATTTTCCATACAAACACTGCAACCTTTTACCTCAGCATAAAATTAGTGATAACATTATAAATCGAAAAAAAAGATAACATTGAAACAGTTAAGCTTCTGATTGGCCTAATTCATACCGACAAGTAGCATTGTACAATATTCAATTTTTATTACAACTTCCTCGTATATGTTACCAAAATGTTTCATGTCACTCACTCTATGGTTTCAGTGCTTTGATAACCATTGCATATCCCCTGGTTAGGAACTGATGTTAACAGATGCATTACTCCTCGACGTATGGGTGTGAAACATTTTATTCATTTCTTTTGAACAACACAATCATCGTATCAAATGCAAGCATAACTCTGATTCACATACATATGAATATCATATTTAAAACAGATGCACAAATTTGGAAAGCAACCGATGTGATGCTTTCATGTGCGGGTATATATCCTAATCTCGACGGGGCCTACTATCAGTGCTAGTGATATGTAGGGATCCCGTAGTGTACTACAATTCAGGTTCACTTCACTGATTTCAGTATCATCGTTATCATCATTATCTCCATCATCATCATCGTCATCATCGTTATCATCGTCATCATCAGTATCATCTTCATCGTCATTATCATCATTATCGTTATCATCTTCATTGTTATCATCATTACCATCATTTTTATCATTGTAACCATTATCATCAGAATCGTTACATCATTATCATTATCTTCGTCATCGTTATCATCATTATCGTTATCATCATCATTATCATCGTTATTATCATCATCGTCATCAAAATTACCATCATTATCATCATTATCATCATTATT
>JZLH01S0051844.1:0-12956 GCA_001188425.1 Eucidaris tribuloides | reverse complement strand
ATCATTAGGTGTATTTCATTCAGCAATCTTCAAATGAATGATCCGGTGTTGGTGGTTTGTAGTAAGTAGGTTCGACTGACATTGAGCGACGTACACATTGCAAGTGGTGAATATGTGTACATCTTTGATCATCCATCATCTTTCAGCAATAAGGTCTCAGACCTAAGAGGCAATCTAGATGTAGATATATCACCATTGGTGTCATCTCGTGGAGGACTGACATTGCATCTTGGTGACAGCAACAGTGGTTCCAACGGACGTGGATTTCTTGCCGATGTCAACTTGTCAGGTAGGGTGAACGAACAATAACTGAGGTTAAAATCTAGCAACAGTATAATTCGAACCACTGAATAAGAACAGCATATGGTAACGACATCACATATGTCAGAGATTTGTTCAAGGAAATATGTAAAGATAACAAATCTGAAGTCTTAGTACGCATGTAAAACTCCTGATCTTGAAAATGATAAAGGAAATTTTCAAAACATATCAATAATTCGTTTTTATGGTTTTATTGTTATTATTGTGTCATATTTTCTAATACAGAATTTTACATGATCATAGTGTCACAATATTTATACCCAAATAATTATAATATTAACTGTGTAATAAAGCCCCTCCCCCTAAAGAAATAGTGAACTTATCGAAAAGCTATAACACTCAGCCAAATTCCAGCTTCTACCCCGCTGCATTCATGCGGACAAGAAGCATTGTACAGTTTTGTCATGACTTCTTCATACATAATCAAACACCTTAGTGTTTCATGTCTGTCACAATGGTTACGGTGCCTTGATAATTATTGCATTTTCCTTGACTAGGTATACTGCTGATTACTGATTCATGGTATTCATATCATTTACAATTGATTGTAAAACACTATTATTTCTTTCGGACAAACAGTCAACGTATTACAGATGAATGTTGTTACTTCACTGAACATGCTGAAAGAATGAAGGAATGACTCTCACTTACATACATATTAATTCCTATATTTCCAACAGATTCACAGATTTGGGAACCCACCGATGTCGTATCTTCGTGCGGTGGCAGTATTGTATTGGACAGTTCCGTTCGCAGTCTTACAGTTACATCACCCCACTATCCTAACCTCGACGGAGCCTACTATGACTGCTACTGGCGTGTAACAAGTCCGTCAGATACTAACATTCAGGTTCGTTTCATTGATATCGACTTGCGTGGTTCAGCAAACGTAAATGTACACAATGGTAATGGATGGATAGGCAAGATGTATGGTACGTCCTTGCCAGGTCCCGTGTCATCTACCAGTAACGCTGCGACCATCTTCTACGGTTCAGATCGGCAGACGTCCGGACGTGGAGCAAAGTTTGTCGTGAATGCTATATACGGAGGTTTGTACCATGGAACACGATGATGTTCTTGTTAGCCATTACAATGTTGTCAGTAAGTAGAACTAGGTTTATAAGCAAAAGTATAATGAGCAAGTACTGTTTAATAATGAATTGATCCCATATACACACAACAGGCCCGGTGCCTCGGGACCGGGGGGGGGGAAGTAATTTGGTATTGTTGGCGGCCGCCCCCATTGTTTTCAAAGAAATGTAAATTAAGTGGATTTTCATGTTTTTTGTAAATTCAATAAACGACCTTTTGGCTGCTGTTTGACCACGAATATTGCAGCAAAAATATTTCGCCAATCTCTCCTCCCAACAGATCATTTTTTTTTTTGGTTTCTTATTTGGAATAGGCATTTTAAAGTCAGTCCTCCACGTGAAGAAACCAATAGTGATTTATCTACATCTATGTTACCTCGAAAGTTTGAGACACCATAGTTGTCCCAGTTGGTAGACGATGATAAAAAATGAACACATATCTTGCTGTGTGTTCGTCGATCCCTCAATGTCAGTCGAACCTACTTTCCCAACGGACCTACTACATGTACAAGCCACGGCAGTAGATTATTCTACTTTAAGATTGATGATCGTAGTATCGTGAATTCAGAACTTACAACAGCAACAGCAACAACAATAATAATGATGATGAGGATGAGGATAATGACAATATTATTATGAATATATATTCATAATAATAATAATAATAATAATAATAATAATAATAATAATGATAATAATAATAATAATAATAATAATAATAATAATAATAATAATAATAATAATAATAATAATTGTTAATGGCGGTTCCCGATGAATTCAGCACTCAGGTTGTCTATCAAGTATGTGATATTTGTGATGAGGTTAAACATACACATTGCAGAAATAATTAACAATGAGATTTTGCGTCGGAACCTTATGTTTTGACATTAAATTCTATCTTTCTCTTCATGTCTATTTGTGTAATTTCACTAGAATGCCTCTCCATGACATAGTACAAAGCCATATGTTGGGGTGGCCTGTCCTTATATCTACTTATGTATGCAGTGACATCCCAAAAATATATTGATGAGTGTAAAATGTTCTCATGAAGTATGTATAACTCTCACATAGACTTCATATTTTGGGAGATAAATGGTAGTGGGAGATAAATTTTCAGTGTATACTACGAATAAGAAGAAATTGTTAATAAGTCGTTTACGTTAATAGCCACAGAAAAGACATGGATTTTTATCAAGAAAATGTTTCAGGTAAATTTCCAAAAACTTACATTGGTGAAAAGGCCAAAGGCTACTTGTGCATTATGCAAGTAACAGTTAAGTCGACATATTCTTCCTCTCAAAATCCCTTAACACATAATACATACTACATGTACATTTGTGTGGGTGTGTGTCAGTATTACTGTCGAAGCAAAACAAAACAAATGATTTCCCAGCTCCTCAGACACCATTGCACACCACCAATGCATAATAATAAAACATACATGTATGTGACCCATGCTTTATCAAATATTATGCTTTATTCTTAACTTTGTGCGATCTACTGAAAACTGAATATAATGAAAGCAACAGACTTTCCCGTGGTGCAAACCTCCGTATATAGCATTTTCAACAAACTTTGCTCCACGTCCTGACGTCTGCCGATCTGAATAATAGTCGATTGTCATTGTGTTACTGTTAGAAGACACGGGGCTTGGTAAGGTCGTCCCTCTGATTTGGGATGACCAACCGTTACCAATGTTGTATCGTACGTATGCTGAACCGTGTAAGTTGAAGTCAGTGAAGTTAACCTGAATGGTAGTACCCGTTGGGCTCCTTACATACCAGAAGCAGCTATAGTAGGCTCCGTCGAGATTACGATAGTGGGGTGTTGTCAGTGTAAGACTGCGAACAGAGCTGTCCAATACAATACTGCCGCCGCATGAAGACGCCACATAAGTTGGTTCCCAAATCTGTGCGTCTGTTGGAAATATAAGAATAGTATGTGCATACGAATCTTTAAGACTTGGATAAAAAATGCCACTTAGCAAATTTGAAAATATAACAAAGGATTTTTGAAGTATGTATTTTGCCAGCTTTTCTCTTAATTTTGAGAATTTTTCATGTGTGGTAAGGCTAGCATTATGTTTACCTCTTGTTATACTTTTGTTCACATTACGTACATACAAAATAGAGTAATCATAACGTGCTTAATGAGTTTTTCATAATATACCGTTGCTAGATTTAAAACTTGGTTATTGTTCGTTCATCTACCTGAAATGCTAACATCGGCAAGAAATCCCCGTCCGTTGGTACCACTGTTCTGGTCATCTAGCAAGAACGTCAGTGCTTCACGTGGTGACACCAATGGTGATATATCTACATCTATATTGCCTTGAAGCCACAAGATGGATCGGCCACAGCTGTCACATGCAGATGATGGATGGTTAAAAATTTTAACATATTCACTGCTTGCTGTTTTATGTACGTCCCTCAAAGTCAGTTGAACTTGCTTCCCGATGGACCGCTTACTATACGCAAGCCTGATACATCCAATGGTTGCAATGATTATGCCCCAAAATATTGAACACTTGACGACCTTGGGTGGGTAAATAATTATCGAAATAATGTTTCCTCAATGCTTTTGTGTTTTGTGTGTGTGTGTGTGTGTGTTCGGTGTGTGTGTGTGTGTGTGTGTGTGTGTGTGTGTGTGTGTGTGTGTGTGTGTGTGTATGTGTGTGTTTGTATGTGAAGACTGTATTTTTATCTATCTTTCGCTGGATCAAATCTGAGTAATTACGGTTTGGAATGCAAATCCAAATGACAGTTTTTAAATCAATAAATTAGCTCTCACGGCGTAATAAAACTAGATGGATAGGCAGACATCCTTATCATTTTTATTAATCGTAAAAATAACAATAGTAATAATGGCAATAATAATAATAATGATAATGATAATGATGATGATGATGGTGGTGATAATAATAATAATAATAATAATAATATAAATAATAATAATAATAATAATTATAACAACAATAATTGCAATTGTAATGACTATATTAATAATTACAATGGTAGTAATACTTTTTTTTCTAACGTTTTTAGCGTTTGTATCATTATTATGGCCATTAGTATTGTTCTTATTTTAATCATTACTATTATTACTTTTCTTTCTCTTCTTTTTCTTCTTATAGTGATCATAATCATTATCAACATAATTATTGTCATTATTAGTACTGTTGGTGTTGTTGTTATTATTATCATTATTACCATGATGATGATGATGATTATTATTATTGTTATTATTATTATTATTATTATTATTATTAATTATTATTATTACTATGGCGATATTAATGATAACAGTTTTAATGATAATGATATTAATAATGATAATAATGATGTATGCATATCTGTTCATCTATTTCCTATTGACGTCAGGTTGTTGACTTAATTACATTATGTATTATGTCAAGCCAACATAATTTTCATTCCTAGTAGTAGTAGTTGTATAACAATAATATAAATACTAATGAGTAATAATACATATAAAAGCATTATGACATAACATTATATTATAATGGCATTAGCGACAAGCTTTGCCCCACGTCCTGACGTCTGCCGATTTGACTCGTACAAGATGGTCATAGCGTTATTGGTAGAAGACACAGGACTTGGCAAGGTCGTGCCAAGTAGGCTCCGTCGAGATTACGATAGTGGGGTGATGTCACTGTAAGACTGCGAACAGAGCTGTCCAATACAATAGTGCCACTGCATGAAGACACAACATCGGTTGGTTCCCAACAATGTGCGTCTGATGGAAATATGGGAAAGTAGGTGCATACGAATCTTGAAGACTTGGATGGAAAACGCCCCTTAGCAAATTCATATGATATAACAAGGAATTGTTGTATTATGTATTCTGGAAGTTTTTGTCGTAATTGTATGAGGATTTTTCATCCGTGGTAAGGCTACCATTTTGTTTATCTCTTGTTATACTCTTGTGTAGATTGCATACATACATAATATGTTTACCATAATATGCTAAATTAGTTTTTCATAATATACGGTTGCTAGATTTAAAACTCCGTTATTGTTCGTTCACAATACCTGAAATGCTGACATCGGCAAGAAATCCCCGTCCGTTGGTACCACTGTTACTGTCATAGAGATAGAATGTCAATGCTCCACGTGATGATACCAATGGTGACATGTCTACATCTACATTGTATTTAAGGTATGAGACACGGTAGCTGTTGGAGGTAGACGATGGATGGTCATAGATCTGCAAATTTTCATTGCTTGTTGCTGTATGAATGTTCCTCAATGTCAGTTGAACCTGCTTTCCCGATGGACCGCTTACTCTACAAGCCTGATAAATCCAATGGTTGCAATGATTTTATGCCCCACAATATTGAACGCTTGACGTCCTTGGGTATATAATTATCAAATTTAAGTTGCCTTAGTGTTATTTTTCTACACTGTATTTTATCTACCTTTCTTTAGCTTGATCAAGTCTGAGCAAATACGGTTTAGTATGCAAGTCAAAAAAAAACATTTTTTAAATCAATATTTTAGCTCCCATGGCGCAATGAAAATAGATGGAATGGCAGATATCCTTGTCATCGCATTAATGATAATGATAAGAACAATAATAATATTGACAACAACACTACTGCTACAACTAATAATAATAATAATAATAATTATTATTATTATTATTATTATTATTATTATTATTATTATTATTTTATTTTATTATAATTATTACTTTTGTTATTGTTATCGTTATTATGAATATTCTTTTTCCCGTGGTACAATCAGTATTCTTTGTGATTCGGTGGTAGTGGTTTGAAGTAAACCTTTGGGGACAGTAGGTTGTAGGTTCAACTTACATTGAGGTACGTACACAAAGATACAAGATACTCTGTATGCTCAGATCTATGACCATCGATCATCTCTCAGCTATGCAGTCTCAGCACTAAGAGGCAATATAGATGTAGTAATATCACCATTGGTGTCATCACGTGGAGCCTGACGTTGTATCTTGGTGACGGCACGTGGTTCCATGTCGGAATTTCTTACCGATGCCAGAATTTCAGGTAAAGTAAACAAACAATAATGGGGTTTAAATCTAGCAAACGTATATTTAGAAGTACTGATATAGCCCACAGTGGTAACTACATTACACATGTCAGAAATATGAACTTCGGTGTTTTTTTAACACATTTTCAATATTAATTTCTTGTGACAGCCTTTCGTTGCATGACATTTGTCAGAGAAACAATGAACAGAGATATGTTGCACATTTTTCTTGAATGAACGAAACGGGTCCCAGTAATGTGTGGAATAACTTAGAGCCGCTTGAAAGTTAGCTCAACCCTTTTCTGAAACTGCAAAAACAAAATAAAACGTAATGAAACATACTGTGACTACGAGGATCAGGAGATGTAGTGTCGGAGATCCTGTCTCAGTACTGTATCGTATTCATTATTCTGATAAGTCTGGTTGAAGCAAATAAGATGGGGGAAAGAGTAAACAAAAAGGGCATTATAATAATAAAAAATAAATCTATTCGTTGACAGGTGCTAAACTTGTGGTATGATTATGTTATTGTCTAAATTATGGAACCCGAAGTAGAAGTTATAATGGTAGTAAATTGGAGTAAAAGCAGTGAACATGATCCCCAGCTGGAACAATATTAGTGATTAGTGACTCAACCTCTGGATCCACAAGCACGTGAGTTATTTATGACTTAAGTTACCTTGTGTTAATAGGCATAACCCATGTTAGTGGTATGCGAAATACACAGTGGTCAAGTTGTTGTTCGACTGTGAAGATTACTGGTAAGATACGATAATTAAGAGCAGGGATTAATGTCCTTTCCTAAACTGCTTCCAAAAGTAAGTACCACTTCAAGCAAACATGTCATGTTCGTTATACAATTAAAACCCGTCCTATTTTCAGTTATCATGGCGTCGTACCATAATCATATTACATGGACCATTTGTAGAATGTAAACAACACTTCAAGCATCTATCATGGAATTTTCGCCATAAATGTTATCCAAGTGGTTCTTATTTATACCAAAAAAATACTGTTTAATATTAATTCGATCTTATTGTAATGTGATGCTCTAATATGCTTACAACATTTTCGTTTTTTTCCCAGTGGCTGCAACCCAGTCCAATTTGATTGCCTGAGAAGGGATTTGTTAATATATTGCAATTAAACCACACGGCTAAGATAATCAATCAGGCATCTACATATACGTAGGTCAAGGTAATTGCTGTATGAAACTGTAACATAAGTCTGAAGTATGGTATTTATACAGTTTTTGATGTTGCTGAATTGGATAGTTTGAGGTTGTTGTTCCAGAATCTAACGGGTGCTACTTCGGCACCCTTGAGCCACATGATTCCCCATGCTACCAGTGTCTTTGATGAGGTCTAGAAATGAAGCCCTGAAAAAAAATGTATTTCAAAATCATTATTTAGTGCTTTAGAAAAGTGAAAATCGTAAGTTGACCAGATTCTTTTACACATTTCCTCCCATTGACTTACTGTGTGTACAGTACACCTAGGCTATTAAATTGAATTGAAGCTCCACAATGTTAGCCTATCACTTTAAGTGATAGGCTAACATTGTGGAGCTTCATTTTAAAAAATTGTCAAACTTTGATATCTGAGCTACATAGTAGTGTTCAATTGGATAAATAAACACCCTAGATTATAAATGTTTGAAAATTTATGCTGCCACTGGCAAGATGTGAATGAACAAACATTAATACTCGGGGCGAGGAAAAAAAATAGCCTAGATCTACACACAGTAAGTCTATGGGAGGATATGGGCAGGTGAATCCGGTGAAATTACGATTTCCACTTTTTTCAAGCAATAAATCATTTTGAAATACAAGTTTTTCAGGGCTTCAATTTTAGACCTTGTGAAAAACACTTGGATCGTGGAGGATTATGTAACTCACATTTTTTTTTAACTGTGGTAAATGTTAGCCAGTGGCTTTAATGACGTAGCATACACAAGTGTTTCCATGTGTGAAGATCCCAGCTACGTAATTCCCCTTTGATCCCGGTGTCTCGGATGGGGTCTGAGAATCATCATCTGCTTTTAAAACGTGAAAATCACGGAGCTACCATCCCAGTTTTCCCCATAGACTGCTGTGTTATAGAATTTTCGTTAGCTGACAATAATTCATGTGCCGATTTTGTTATCTCTACATATTTTTCGAGTGACAGCATAAATATCTATGGTTTTGCATTCTAGGTTGTCTATTTGTCCATCCAAACACTGTCAGATAGCAAGGTTGACTTTTTTTTTAAATGGGCTTCCACGGCGTTATACAGTATAGGGTCTTTAAAAAACACGTTTTGTCTCAATTGATATAAGACTTTGCTTTGAATAAAATTCACAATTTTAACAAAAAGATCCAATGAGACCTAGTTCCAATTCTTTTGTTATTCCTAATGTTTCTGTACTATAAAAAAGGTAAATTAATGCTATACATTTTATTCGTATAGCTCTTGCTAAAAAGGTAGTTTGTATGACTCAAAATTGCGTCAGTGGCATGTTACCAGTTAACTACGAACAACTTGTAATATAAATGTGCAAAGAGACCCAACAAATTTCAATATGATCAGCTACTGTCAAGTTTACACAGCATCTCAACAAGAATGGGGGAAAGATTCATGTCATGAAGTGACCCCCCTTACAGGTAGCTAAAATTATGGACTATCTTCAAGTGTTTTAGGTTAGAATAGAATAAACGGTCTATCGGAAAAAGCAGGTCAGACAGTAACAAGCTGGGAATATGTTAACGTCTATGACCATCCATCATCTACCAGCAACCATGTCTCGTCACTTGGTGGCAATATAGACGTAGATATATCACCAATGGTGTCATCACGTGGTTGACTGACATTGTATCTTTTTGACAATAACCGTGGTGCCAATGGACGAGGATTTCTTGCCGATGTCAGCATTTCAGGTAAGATGAACGAACTCTAATTCAGGTTTACATCTGTCAAACCATTATTAAGAAACACCGTTTAACCACAATGTGGTATCTACTTTACACATATCAGAAATATATACAGGGGCATATGCACAAATAAACACATCACTAGCCTTTCCACGTCGTATATGAAAAAAACACGATCTTGAAAACGATGAAAAAAGTGCCCAAACGTATTAATTTCGTTCTTGTTGTTTTAATTTCTTATACATAAGTCCCATACAAGTATTTCAAAATCTAATCTCATAGTGTCACAATACCTGCATTACATTGATTGTTCAGCATTACTTTCAAATTGAGATTATTAAGAACCTGCAACTTCTTATTGACATTACCGGCGTGATGGCCCAGTAGTTAAAGCGTCCGCCTCATGATCGGAAAGTTGCGGGTTCGAGCCACAGCCGGGTTATTCCAAATACTTAAAACATTTGAGGTTGTGCTTTCTACCCAGGCGCTCGCCATTCTGAACAGAGAAGAGTAATATAATTTATGTAATGCAAGGCCCTGAGTAGAACAGTCTATATTTGACCGAAGCGACTACCCTGGGTAAGTAAAACATTGTTATCATTATATTTACAAATTTCCTAGAAGAACTATTGTTCATGAGATTGTCTTAAAAAATCAACTTCACTTATATCTTTAACTTTCCTTAAGATTAACACAATCACGATTTATGTCTTTTACAGAGATTCCACTTCTTTGCTAAAAATTATTGCTATTGGTAACATATTCGATACTATTACAATTACAATTGAGTTTGACAAGTGCCACATTACTACAAGAATGCAAGTGAAACTTTGATTCACATACAGACACATTAAAATGTTTCCAACAGATGCACAGATTTGGGAACCAGCCGATGTGGCCTCTTAATGCGGGGGCAGTATTGTACTGGACAGCTCTGTTCGCAGTCTTACATTGACATCACCCCACTATCCTAATCTCGACGGAGCCTACTATAGCTGCTACTGGTATGTAAGCAGCCCGTCGGATACTATCATTCGGGTTCAGTACACTGACTTCGAGTTACGCGGAGGATATGTACAGGTATGGAATGGTCCGTCTAGGTCATCTCCACGAGTACTGTACGCTGGAGCCGGGTCGATCCCGCCAGATCCTGCGGTATCTACCAGTAACGCTACGACCATCAACTACTACTCACCTTTTGAGACGTCCGGACGTGGAACAAAGTTTGTCGTCAATGCCATATACGGAGGTTTGTACCATGAACACGAAACTGCTATTCTACAATGCAAACGTCACGAACCAAGCATGTTTCCTATCTTGAATATGATTGTAATGAGTAATCATGTAATTTTCACATTCTGCACTTTTGATATGCAATGGTGTCCGAAGAGTAGGACAAGCATATTTTATAGTGTTGGCGCTGACAATTTATTTGATTTATTGTTTTACCTGAAAGTTATTCTTTGCATTAACCATTCGTTTCAATTTCTTAGATTTTTCAGCATTTTTTTTTACAGATAAAACAATCAAACAATGACAAATCGTGAACACTTGGGCCTACCTTAATAAATGAGTAAATTTCATTTTATATATGTTTTGTTTCACATTCACAAAATGAAAACACAAAGTATTAAAATTGGAAAATTTTGGCCCAACTATTATCACTTATTATCACATTTACTGGATAATCATATAGGAACCATAAAAAATCACTAAAATCAAAATTTGTTTTAAAATCAATAAAGTCATATAAGTAATTCTCCATTAGATTTTTGCCAATAATAAATCAGCATAACAATTCACCCATATCACGTTAAGTATCAACATAAGTTTTCGAAAGATTAATGATAATGATCAAACAATATATAAAAAAATACGTGAGAAATGAAAAAAAACTGCTAAATGCCCTTTTAGAAGAGTATAGTCTTTGAATAATAAATTACAAAAGATGATCCTGAAATATACATATAATTATCATATATATATATATTATAATAATATTATAGTATATAATATATACATATATTTGTTTCGGATTCTAGTTTAGTCGTAAATATCTTCAAATGAATATCGGCCGGAAAAAAGGTCTTGCGTTGATATCAATTTTGATAATAACACCAAACTGTCAAGAATCTTCCAGTGCATACATCCATGTAGATGCGCGTAGTGTATTGCAGCATGGGCGTCATTGATTCCAGGAAGCATGTTCGAGTCACTTAGAAGGACGTGTAGACAGCAGCGCATTCATTGATTAAAATAATAATGAAGCAGTTAACATGTTTTAAATAGCCGGAACTAGCACTGAAAATGAACAGCCAGTGGTCGCACTCGTCATTAGTGGCCATAATGTGAAAAAGATGGAAAATAAAAACAACATCGGTTTTTTTAAAAGGACGTGAAAACAAGACTGATCACGACTAGGCAAATCCAACAAGGGAGTGTTTGGGGTCTTAACACCGTTATATAAAAGGGAGATGATTGGACACCCAAAACACTACCTGGATACGCGTAAGCGTCAATGTATATCTTGGGACCAAGCAAAGCAAAAAGTATTCACAATATGATAAACCTGAGGGCTAATTATATTCGTTAAAATCTACAAATGCACGGTGACTACATCTAGCATAAATGTTGCCAGCACAGAATGGTTTATCAGCCAAGAATCTTCAAGTAAGTAAATCCTCTGTAATAGTGTGTTCAGGATAGCATGTTCAACTGACTTTGAGAGACGTACACACAGCACCATATATTAGAATTTTTTATGAAATAGTTAACATCTGTGACAATCCGTCATCTATATCGATGTAGACATGTCACCATTGGTGTCGTCACGAGGAGCACTGACGTTAAACTTTTATGACAATAACAGTGGCACCAACGGACGAGGATTTCTTGCCGATGTCAGCATGTCAGGTATGGCTAACGAATAGTAACTGAGTTTTAAATCTAGCAACCGTAAATCACACGCAACTTATTTAGATCATTATGGCAATTATAATGTATGCAAGAAATGTGAACCAAACATACAAAAATGAAACATAATCAAACCACGAATGAAATATCCTAATAAAATTAATACAAATAAATGCAAACTATATAAATTAAAGAAACAAACAAACAAATAAAAAATTTCGGGCAGTTTGCACACTTCGTCGGTTTTCCGGCAGAAGGGCCCTAGTGAATGTTCCTGTCAGAATGGTCTTAATATTTAATTGCCTTTACCACTGGCCTTTTCACATGAAATCAAAGCGGTGTGTTATTTTAAGATCCTTCTGTCAGCCTGTTAAAGGTACTATGACATACTCATGAAAATGAGTTTTAATTGATAGTTAATTGTTGTTGGAATACCATTCTATCGGAAATTACCTGGGAAATCATCTAATATTAAAATAATACTGTACTTAAGAATGAAATATCATTATTTCTACACCAAGTTCGCCCCGCCCACAAAAAAAATGCTGAAAGCGTGCTTGCGTATCACGTGACTTCTGACGTCACCAGTGGAACGCCGCTCTCTGCGAGCGGCGCGAGCGAGCTTGACTTGCGTAATACTACATGTACACGCAATGCGAACAGTTAAAAGATCTGTCGCCATAATATATGGCCGTC
>JZLH01S0051822.1:31184-43619 GCA_001188425.1 Eucidaris tribuloides | reverse complement strand
ATAGAACATTCTTTTACAATAAAAAGATACCAAATCCTTGATTTGAGTACCGGCGTTTTGATTCTCTGCGCCATCTTTTCGAGCCAATTGCAATTTTCCCAAATTTCAAATTTTTCATAGCGGCGATATCGGATACTGGCGTCTCAGCTAAACCATTTACCGGTCGCTTACCGCGACAAACCGCCGATGACAATGAGACATGGCTCGCATCATCGCTTATGAGCGGGATGCACATCCAGCCTTTTGTCATTCGGTTTTGTCCGGTATGCGGCGGTCTATGGTTAGCTGAGACGCAAGAATATTCAACGTTCGATGGACAGCCGCCGCTGAAAATTGGGAAATTTTGGAATTGCATTTGCCTCCGAAAACTGGCCCTAGAATCAAAAACGCCTTACTACAAATCTATGATCTTGGTATCATTTATACGGAAAAAGAATTTTCTAAGCCAACGAAATAAAAATAATGACATTTGTCCGATAATGGTGAACAGAAATTAGCGATAATACTCGTAGCATTCTTTCTGGGCCACCCTGGATAGGCATCTGATGAACTTAAAACTAACCGTGTACTCTCCAGTCAGCGTTTCAGGTGTGGCTCATGAGTGAATACTGTTGTAGCACATGACCGGCCGCAGTCCAGCGCCTTCTTTCCTTCCCATGGCCAGCAGCGGCATGTGATGCAAGGGCCTGTGTAAGCTGATTCTCATTCTGCAGTTTGGAAATGAGAGTACAAGAGGCCCAAATTGAGGCACTTGCAGCCTTCATCTTTGTGAGCCAACAGTGCACAGCTTGTCAAGTATCACCCATTCAGGGGCTGCGACCACTCAAAATTTTAATTTCCCCCTACAACTGTATGATTATTTTCACCTACAGACCAGCTACTTTTCCCCTACAAAGGTCGACTTTTCTCCTATGAAGGTACCTTTTCTCTTTTTTCCTTTTATATTCCTTAGCTTAGTAAATGTAAATGTACAAAGTTAGATCACGGCGTTTCTTTTTGCCGGGAGAGGCAAAAAAAAAACAACAATATTATACAGGAATTTTGTTTGAATCCTTTGAGGAATTAGAATATTCATTTGAAAATTGTCAACCCCCCTAACCAAATTTCCCCCTTTCCCGGTAGGTATCCTTAATACCTACCTTGGGCTAAATTGAGCGTATGGTAGGGGTTTCCCCTATGAGTGGCCAGCATTAACCCCAATGAGATATTGACCGTCAAGAAGATCAATAATTTTCGTACAGTCTCTTAATTCAACAATAATGTAACAGAATTAATTACAATAATATTCTTCTTCAAATGAAGAAATATTAAACAACTTAATAGCTTAATGAGTAAAAGGGACTTGTGTCCATTACAATTGATTTTTTAATATCAATTCCACATTTTTCAATGTTATGCATAGAACTACAAAACAATCTCGTTTCTGGCTGACATTGTCTGGGATATTAGTACTGCAACCACAGTGTTAAAAACTGAGTACATTGAAGATCAACTTTGTAAGAAAAAAAAACCACCTCCAAATGCATTTCAAAATTAATATTTAAAACAAATTCCTGTGATAATGTTTGGAAATATGAATTTTCTATGACAATCGGTTTGAAAATATTAAAGTCATTTTTGAGAGGTTTTTGTTGCTGTTGTGGTATTTGTTGCATGTACTTCCTGACGTTATTTATTAATTACTGCTGGTTAGGATGTATTTCTCCACAGAATTACTTTGATTTCTCAAAGTGTGAACGAAATAAGAACAATTATTTATCCACTTGATATTATAAATACATGTATAATGGTATAACTTCATAATATTCAAACTCAAATGCTATTTAAAATGTATATGTCAATATCTCACACAATGGCTGCTCATTACTGGAATATTGATTAACAATATTAACCTGTTGCCTGCGAGATTCTTGGAAAATCCCCATAGAGTTAATACAGGACTCATAGGCTTACGTTAGCCAACGGGTATTTAAAACGACAAGTGTTTCAAACTACTTGTGAGCATGTGACTAAATTGACCAGTGACTGAGATTGATATGCAAATCACAGGCTCTGATTGTGTCTAAGTTCTTCAAAAATTGAAAAATCATGATAGTGACTAGTGCTACCACACTCCATATCCATCAGAACTATAGTTTTGAAGTTTAGAACCATTCAACCAAATATAACTACACTCTGGTGTATTTATTCAAATATCCTGATTATTATAACAGCATCATTTAATTTTTTTTTCATTTCCATTCATTTATGCCATTTTTGACATCATTCATACAGCCCAGCCATCAAACGTTATTACAATTTTCTGTTGAAAGACATGTTAACAAGAAAGTTTCCAGTTTCTGAGACAATATCATCTTCCATGCCTCCTGTCTTTTGAAAGGTACTGAGCACTTTTGAAAATGTTTGAAAATCAGTGAGTGACACATTCACTCTCCAGAATTACTGTTGTCTCCATGACATGATGTCATGTGACTACTATTCTGTACATATTTTGCTATGTGATAGATAGCTGTCTAAAGTTTTGTGTTCCAGCTGTACATTAGTGTTGCACGACTAGTCGAGAAAAGTCGTAGTCGCCGACTGCCTACATGGAGTCGCGACTCAGATATACGTAACGCAATTAGTTGACTTTTTAATCACATTTAATTTTTGTATTAAAAACTGGGTCAAAAGAATACATTGAACAGAAACTACCAATCATTGTGTCCATGGCAAATGATGGCATTGTTGTTATGTGTACGGCGCTTGATCTTTTGACTCTTATATTTCTTTTCCTTTCTAAGTTTTTCTTGTGAATCGGCCATAATCTATCATCAAACAGAACTGCCAAAATGGGATCAGCCTATAATCTGCAATGCCATCATACATGTGTTGCCGTATACGTTACATCACTGCCGACTCCGACTGTGACACCCATGCACCCCACACCACCAATCTTGAACACACTAAGACCGTTCTGTACACGGCATAGTCGACTAATAGCTCCGCTCAATGCTATTACGGCCCACTGTTGTTTAATTTGAGAGACGATACTGCACATGTTTACTTTAAACAGGGAATATAAAATTCATGCTTTTCTTATAAATTCTCCTCACGAATATTGAGTTTTTTATTATATACTAGTCAATGTGTAAATGGGACATAAACTCTACTGCTTTAATCCAGATTATTGACCGTAATTTTTATCATATTTTCTGGGCTTCTGTAGAGTGGCCAACTGTACTGGGCTTACTGTACAAGCCACCGTTCTGTCCAAGGGGTTAATCAAGCCTTTCACATTATACAAGGTACTTACTCACGGAGACAAAAGCAAATGGGGTCGCCGAGATGTGAGAGGGTACGGCGTGTGACATCATGCGCTAACATCGATCCCTTCAAACGCCACCGGCTCATGAGGTCCTTCTTACACTCCCCAGCGTGAGTACAAGGTTGTTATCCTGTATGATCCACAGGATTGGACAAACATTTAGAAGACTTAAAAGTAAATGACATGATTGCGGATATAAGTTCTTCAACTTGGGGAAAACACATATTATAAATGAACAGTAAACTATACAACGGTTGTATGAAAATTAAGGATTCTACTGTAAAATTTGGTAGTCAAAGGTGACTCGTTTTAAAATACCGTCCATTCATTAAGCTGCTTTGCTGACAGACAAATTTGCTGTATAGCTTTTTTAGTAGAGGTTATTTTTTCTTGGCGGCTTGAGAGAATAAAGTGCTGTTATGTCATGCTTGATTCTCCTTATCAGTTTACAAACATTCAAGATAAATCTTTCAGCCAGGATATACATTCAAGCTAGAGAATCTTTAGGTATATTTCTCTCAACAGTCTGGTTTCGCAGAGATTATTTTCTATTTTCCCCCGTTGTATACCCCGTATATATCATTGCACTGGTAGTAAAAGTGGCACATTTGTAATTTTTTACCTTTCATGCTTACTACATTATAGATATATCAGCTGGATTCAAAGCCCAAAGTTATAGTTTGGGGATTTTTTGTTATTGAAGCTTTATTGCCCCAGATGTTCATAAGCCTGCAATAATAATTCTGAATGTCTTTAGTGTTTTTTATTAATTTAATGAAAAATCTCGTGGGACACCCCCAAAATTTTACATTAAGCATCTAAAGGTTGAAAGGCTTAAGGCTTACATGTGTTATACCTCATCTGAACAGAGCAGACGCAGTCTCTTTCAGATGATAGTATTACTCATATAACATTTTTAACCCTTGGATTGCTTGTAATGTAACAATTATGGTCAAAAACATGTCCGGGGGTCCCCCCCGACCATTTTCATTAATTAATTTTAAAAAAATCAAAGACAAAAAAAAAAAATTATGAGTTATACCTCATCTGAAAGCAGCCTGAGTCTGCTCTTTCAATGAGAGTATAACCACATGTAACCTTCATCCTTTTTTAACGCCTTAGATGGCTATAATGGTAAATTTGGGGGGTGTTCACAAGATTTTTTCATTAAATAATTAAAAAAAAACACAGACATTTTCAGATCTATTATTGCAGGCGTTATGACTTTGCGGGATAACTTTCAAATAACAAAAAATCCCCAAAACTAAACTTGGCTTTAAAACAAGCAAAACTGAACAAAACGAATGAATTTATTTCAAAGCCCAGGACTTTGCCCGTGGCGTTGACATAACCATCGTCACCACAGTATTTTCTAATTGGCAAAGAGCGCACTTTTCACTTGCACAAATTTTTTTTATTTTTTGAGACGCACTGTTTTACAAGTGTCAAATTCCATTTTCCTCCACGCTGTAATTTAGCAATTTTCCAACTTGAATTTTTGTTGGAAAAACCCCCACAAATAACGTCAAGTTTGCTGGGCCCATGTAGGTTTTGATTCGGGTTTAGGGACATATTTACAGGTAATGCTTGATTTCTTAATTGGCTTTATTAGGCATCTTTTGTAAGTAAGTTTAGTGTTATGCTATCTTGGAAATTTTACGCATTTTTTTTTCACTTTTGTTTCAAATGTTTTTTTCCACATTATACTTTAAATTCTGTGTTTTCCATGGAAAACTTCCTTCTTTAGAGTTAAAAAGAAACAATTTCTAGATAAATCTCACCCGTCCTCCCTCGGGAAGCCTCTCAAATTGTTCCATGGCTGCTTTATCCCGATGCCAGCAGCCGCTCCACACTCCGCAATGAGGTTGTGTCCACTCCATGGGCAATCTCGTGCAGGGCATCATACTCACAGATGATGCAGATGTGTATGCCTGTTTCGGATCCAAATGTTGCCTTTGAAAGCGGTATCCAGGTGATAATTCCTTGTAACCTAAAATAAAACAGTTAAAACAAATATAAATTATAATTATAAATGTCAAGTTAAAACTTGGCATTTCTTCGGTGTATACTATTTAAATATTTTTTGGGTTGCCCATTGAAGACTAAACATGCGATATCTTGCTGCACGGTCTATGAAAACAGCGTGCTAAGCTACATGTAAGTCAAGCCATCCTCAATGACTTGACGTGAACAGAAGTGATTTGCAGAAATTATAATTTTTGCTTTGACTTGATTCAGCTAATTATGCAGGTATGGAAAAACTAAAGTGTTTACAAAGTGGATTCATATGAGATGCACTGTCTTTGAAGTATAAACAATAAATTAAAATAAATCACACTTGAATGACTCAAAACTGTATACATAATGTAGGAAGTGTGAAATTCTAAAAATAAAAGACAGCCATCACTTGATTTGAGACAAATTTGAAAAGACAACTTCACATTTTGAACAAAAATTAACATTAACTATCCAGAGCACTTTGTAAGATTGAAGATATATGATAAAGCATACAACATGGCTTTGATGAGTTCATATAAATTTGGACTTCTACCAACAAGAAGAAAACTTTATCTTGAAGCATATATACTTTATACTAGAGATTACTGTGCACCGTCATTTCAACGTGGACACTGGACACCATGCTCGTGGAACAAACACATATATACAGGGTTGTTTTCTCAGATTGGCAATTATGCATGTTCAGTGAAAATCAGGAAAAAGGGTATATACTTTTAAGAGAAGGCTTACTTGAAAGGGAAAGAATAATTACTTGTATAGTGTCCATTTTGGAAGTCCATCCATGACCACTAGCATGGTGTCCACCACCTTGTAATGACCAGTGCTGACAACCCCCCCCCCCCCATCTCCCCTCCCCAAGTTTTGAAATATACACATGCAGTGTACGCAGTCAGGGAATAGAGCCTGCCCCTTACCAGTACATTTTAATTGTTTTTGCTTTGCTTTACTTGGCACCTTGCACTTACAGATACTGTATTACCCAACTGCCCATTACCTCAAATCTTCATTTTCAAGGAAGTTAGTAAGAATTTTTGTGGGCGTAGAACTCATTGAAGGCAAGTTCCGGATTTGTCCAGATCTCCTGACTGATGTCGTTGAGCTCGCTCGCAGTCGAATCTATCTTGGCCTGGCCCTCTCTCGTCGCTTGGACCACTCATCAAAATGAGGCGGCCCGGCTTGATGATCTTCTATAGAAAGGAAGAAAGAAAAAAATAATTAATCCACTCATTAAAATGTAATAAGACCAAGTGAAATTAAAATCCTGAGTAAGTAAAATTAATTCAAATCAAATTCTACATAAATTAGGGCTCAACACTAGCACTTGCCCGCTTGCCTGGGGCAAGTAAAATTTCTTTTTGTTCTGACAAGTAAAAACTCAAAATGTTAACATTTACTTGCCCAATTGGGCAAGTAAATTTTGATCATGAATTGGTCCAAGGATAAAATCTTACCAAAACGAACAAAAGTTTAAATGTGTTCAGTTAACTTATATACCAAATTTCATCATTATTTTGTTCAGCTGTACTCAATGTCATGACTCTTTCAATTCATAATTCATCACACCTTTGCAAACCTCCAGAAATAGAATAACAAACGTCTAATTTCTATAAAAGGCCTAATGGTTAAAATTATAGAGAAATCATTTTTAATGTCTTTGATTACTTTTTTTTTTTTCGGGCAAGTAACTTTTGCATTTGGGCAAGTAAAAATCTGAAAGTGATAATTTTACTTGCCCGAAGGGCAAGTAGGAAAAGCAGTTAGTATGGAGCCTGCATAGATACAAGAAAAATAAAATAAAATAGGTGCACATGGCTCTCATGCAATGGTCAACTCACTGCACATACATTATAAGGGTGTATAGTGCAATAGTACCCTTACAACTCGATCTGTACTCCTCTCACAGTGGTAAATGTTCATTCATGTGTGAATTAGGCATGGGACAGCGGTTCCAAAATTTGGCACCTAAAAATGTTAGTATTTTTTTAATTTAAGAAATGAAACTGTTTTGAATCAAATTTTATAACTGAACTTAAGAATCATGTGGATTTATTCATTAAATCTAAAAACATTTCATACTACTCAGAAATGCAATTTTGGCCTTGTAAATGTACATGTACATCATACACGGAGTCAAGCCACGACTCCCATGAGTGGGTCATGCTGGAACACGTAAAATACCCCTGACATTATAGTCACCGACGACATAGAGCTATATGGGATGAGTCTGATGAGAACCCCCCCCCCCCCAAAAAAAAAAATAAAATAAATAATAAAAATAAAAAAAAAATAAAAAAAATAAAAATAAAATAAAATAAAAATAAAAATAAATAAATAAATAAAAATAAAAAAAATAAAATAATACAAAACAATAAAAAATATACACTAATGTAGGGTTGTTATTTTGTCTCTTGTATTTTATGTTTCTCTTAGTTCCCTTTAACTCAGTTATGTTAGTTTGGAATTTTGTTTGTCAGCTATTTTGGTTACCATTCATCACCTTATTCCTCATGTCATGTCACCTGTCACCTCCACTCCATGATTTCCATATTCATCAGGTGTGACCATGCATTTCATCTCCACACCTGAGTCTTCTGTTCTACATTCATTATTACGTAATCACCCCCAGGTCTTTACCATCTTCACCTTACCTTTTCTTATTGGTTATTTTATGAATTGGGTTATTTTATTTTAGTTAGTCCCTCCCTTGCTTTTACTGTAATTGGTTCATTTATCTTTATTTGAATACATACATATTTATGATTATACAGTTATGTGTTTTGTGGGGCCAAGCAGCTCTGAATGTTGATTTAATAAAATCAGAGCACTACCAGACTTCTTCCCTTCAAGTTGTGTTTTCTTTGGTGTCCCGAGTTCCTGCTTTGTTTGTGTCTCCCTGTTCTGTGTGTTTGTTTGAGGACTGAGCTCAACATTTTATACTTTATCATTTTTGTTAATTTTCATCTTTACACTAAAAATAAAAAAGAAAAGAAAAGAAAATTGCATGGAAGCACACTCCCAATCATCAAATTTAATTTGGCAGTCTGCAGGTGTCAAGTATAAAGGGGCTTAGCCACAAGCAACGCTGACGCGAACGCGAATGATTCACGTCAGCGTTACTTGTGGCTAAAAGGGGCTACGGTTTATGAACCCTTTTTATTATACACCTATTTGTGTTGGCATTCAACATCTACTGCAATGACCTATGTAGAATCTGGTCTGTATTGCATGGACTTGTTTTAACTGCATGTTCACTTCAAGCTCTAGCTAGCTCTAGTCCGGGAATCCGGGTCGTCCCCCAACGCACCGGCGAGGCATGGGCGGCGGCGAGTGTGGCCGGTGCACCGTAGTCGTTGCACAAACAGCTCGACAGTACAGTTCGCAGTTCCGGTGTACGAAATAAATCCATAACGGCTCAAAATTACAATTTCATTACCATGATTTCGGCACACAATTTAAAGATGTGATTGTTGCAAAGGCCGTCCATCATGCATCAGGCACTACATCCCGGGACCACATCACATCACTCCCGAAAGTTCTTGAATCTCAATGAGCAGCATCAGTTTGGGACTTCCCCCACGTTTTGTACGGCGCGCGCAATCAACAATCAAGCAGTCCCTGGGAATTAGTTAGTCTTAATTCGAGACCATGCAACCTATTCCACTTCCAGAGTACACTCAAATTCTGACTTTTTCACTTGCTCTGCTTCATCAAGAGATAACCTCAATTGTATAATACAATTTTGTATTAGCTTTAATCAAAATAGTTGACCAAAGATAGTCGTTTCTTTATCAATATAGCTTGGGTTAATTTAAATATCTTGGAGCCAGACTAAGAATTGAGGTCAGGGGTCAGCCAGCTGCTTCCTAATTCTCGCTCCATGTTGAACACACTGAAATCTTGAATTGAGCACAATTAGCTTCTTCGAAGATTGACACAAAGTTCACAAACCACCGAAGTAGTTATAAGAAGACGTCGTTTGGAGTTTGGAATTGGATGGTAATTGATTGATTGTGTCGTACCAGTTATAATTATATCATTCTATCGACGTAGATCACTAGATCTTGATTTCTAATCCATACCGCCAATGCATTAACTGGTGTGGTGTGGACTGCACTGCCATGACTGCTGGCGTGGTAGGCGTGAGCCGGAGCCCGCGCCCGGGGCCGCGCCACTCACGTCACGGGAGAGAGGTGCTGTTGCAGATATATCAAAAACGTCAATGGGTAAATTGGCTGGGAATGTAAATTTCATGATTTTACCATCCTATCATAACAATTATGGCATTTTAAAAGCATTTTTATAATTCTTAGAAAAGCTGAATGCATCATTGCATATACAATTATTTTGAAGCAAATTGAGCCAGGCATTGACATGATGGACTCTCATCGTGTCTCACCCCGGGATCTCACACTGTCGTTGTTGTTGTTGTTGTTGTTGTTGATTGTTGAATGGCAATCAGTCAGACTTGACTATTGTTGCCAGGTTGTGACATTTTTCATACTCATTTTTTTAATACGTTTTCCTGTTTGATCCAATTACTGTACTTCTTTTCTCTCTCTTTTTACAGGTGTTTTAATTTCAATTTTTTCCCCCCAAAAAGAAACCTCCCTCAGACTGAGAGGAGACATTGTGCATTGCCCCTCGCCCTTGTTTTTGACAACGTCAAGACATGGCCGGGCTGAGAGGGCGCCAACGAATCTGAGTTACGGAGCCTCAGAGGGGCCGTGAAAGCTAACTTTGTTATTCATTTTTCTCTTCTTCTTCTTCTTCTTCTTCTTCTTCTTCTCTTCTTCTTCTTCTTCTTTTCTCTCTTATTCTTCTCTCTTCTTCTTCTTCTTCTTCTCTTGACTCTTTTCTTCTCTTTTCTTCCTTTTCCTCTCTTTCTCTCTCTCCTCTCGTCTGCTCTTGTCTTTTTTGGGGGGGGGGTTAGAGATTATAGCTGTTTAGGACTGGCAATTGTGTGTATTCCAGAGTGCTATGTGCCGATATCGGGCATATTCCGTAGCACACTAAGTGTTCCGACATAAACTCTCGGCGAATAGGATAGTCGAACAGGCATTTCGCCGCGTGCAGTGGGTCACCCTCTGAGCAATTCATAAAAATATGTACGTGCACAACCCCGCTATATGTTGGGACTCTTCCGGAAATTGATTTCTTTATTTCTTGTTTTCTTAAAGGTTTTAAGCACTTTGGGCTGCTGGCTAAAAACCAGGCTGTGTTAACCAGGGGACTGGATTGTTTTTGGACTATGTGCATAACCTTGTCCAAATTGTAAATGATTTTCTGTAAAATTGCAAATGCTATCGAGACAATTTATACCTGTTTAACTATTATTTTGTTCATTGTTATATTAATTTCCGATAAATGTCATTGGTAGGAACTTCAGTGACATTTTATTCAGAATTAAAAGGTAGGATCGATTGTCTTTGGCCGAACCGTTGGCGATAGTACACTCGTTGATGTTTTCCTGGGGCGAAACCGGTTCGCGTCGAGCACTCAACAGTGTTTAGTGCTCTTAAATTATCATGGCTCAATTGAGCAGTTTGTGGAAGTGAAGCATGAAGAACGGAGAAAAATGGGGGCGACATACGACAGAAAGTTGATTATTTTATGGAATTGCGCCGCTCCGTGCAAGCATGTGGCTCAATTGCTGGTTCTAGTTACAGTTTCAAAAGGTAGGAATTAAGTTTTTATTTCTAAAGGGCGATTTTTAATGCGTCTTTGGGCGTATTTCGGAATTCATGGCTATGTCTTATTATGAGGGGCGATTTTTTTGACCTATATAAAAAGTCAGCCAGTTTTGTATTTTGACGCGCGGAATATAGCGCTAATAATCTTAGCTCCTGTATTTCGGCAAAAATAGATTGTTAGCGATTTTTCTTTTAGCCGTCAGAACATGAATTCCGCTAATATTTGTTGCGTATTAGTGTAGTCAAATGACATTGTCGGGGGTTCGTTTCTTACCCGTCAGACATGAATCCCGCTTACTATTTTAGTTCCGTATAATAGTCAAAACGAGGTCGGTGGTTGTTTCTTAACCGTCAAACATGAAATCCCACTTTTTATTAGTTTCTGTATTAATGGTCAAAAACGTGTCGGGGGTTCGTTTCTTACCCGTCAAACATGAATCCCGCTACTACTTTAGTGCCCGTAATAATGTCAAAACGATTGGTCGTGGATTCGTTTCTTTACCCGTCAAACATGAATCCCGATACTATGTAGTTCCGATAGGTCAAAAACGATGGTCTGGGGTTTGTTGTTACCGTCAAAAACATAAAATTCCGCTACTGATTAGTGCCGTATAATGCGGTCAAACGTTGGTCGGGCGATTCGTTTCTTACCCGTCAAACAGAATCCCGCTACTATGTAGATTCCGTTAATGGTCCAAAACGGAAGCGGGTTTCGTTTCTTACCCGTCAAACATGAATCCCGCTACATTTTAGTGCGTATAATGGCAAAACGTGGTCGGGGTTCGTTTCTTACCATCAAACATGATCCCGCTACTATGTGGTTCGATAATGGTCAAACGATGGTCGGGGGTTCGTTTCTTACCCGTCAGACATGAATCCCGCTACTATTTAGTTCCGTATAATATGGTCAAAACGATGGTCGGGGATTCGTTTCTTACCCGTCAAACATGAATCCTGCTACTATGTAGTTCCGTATAATGGTCTAAACGATGGTCGGGGTTTCGTTTGTTACCCGTCAAACATGAATCCCGCTAACTGATTAGTGCCGTATAATGGTCAAAACGATGGTCGGGGATTCGTTTCTTACCCGTCAAACATGAATTCCGCTACTATGTAGTTCCGTATAATGGTCAAAACGATGGTCGGGGTTTCGTTTCTTACCCGTCAAACATTAATCCCGCTACTATTTAGTGCCGTATAATGGTCAAAACGATGGTCGGGGATTCGCTTCTTACCCATCAAACATGAATCCTGCTACTATGTGGTTCCGTATAATGGTCTAAACGATGGTCGGGGTTTCGTTTGTTACCCGTCAAACATGAATCCCGCTACTGATTAGTGCCGTATAATGGTCAAAACGATGGTCGGGGATTCGTTTCTTACCCGTCAAACATGAATCCCGCTACTATTTAGTTCCGT
>JZLH01S0051822.1:15976-29761 GCA_001188425.1 Eucidaris tribuloides | reverse complement strand
ATTGATGTTGTACGTGGGCGAACCGGTTCGCCGATAGCACTCAAAGTGTTAGTGCTCTTAAATTATCATGGCTCAATTGAGCAGTTTGTGGAAGTGAAGCATTGAAGAACGGAGAAAAATGGGGGTCGGACATACAAAAAGTTGATTATTTTATGGAATTGCCCCCCTGCAAGCATGTGGCTAATTGCTGGGTCTAGTTACAGTTTCATATGGCTCGAAGTTGGCAATATCAGGCAATTTCAAGGCATACTGTTGCATGGTGTTGGGCAGGGATTTGTAAATTTCATAATTTTACCATCCTATCGTAAAAAATATGGCATCTTAAAGGCAATTTTGGAAAGTTGATTACATGTACAATTTTTATTGACAGCACTACACTGTAAACGCGGATCACCATAAACTTAGTCAAAATCTTTCCTTTTCTTTTTATTCGTGTTTCTTTCTGGTTATTTCTTGTGTTCAAGATATCTCAAGAACGACATGGTCAATCATGTTGTAACTTAGCATAGTTATGTCACATGTCAACACTGGGTACACAATTTTTGTCAGTGTGGTCACTTGCCTGTGACGTCATTTATAAAAAAGTTAACGTATATTTGCAATATCTCAAGCCATCCGTCGAATAAAAGAACCAAATTTGGAAATCAAGTTAAGGTCAAGGGTCATCTCGTGGACCTGACCAGGTTCATGCTAAGGCTGTCGACAAAATCTATTTTAGCGTTTAAACTTGTTTTTTCTTGCTTACGTTTAGAGCTTTTGAAATCCGTTTAAACAAATACTGAACTGATTATTCCAATATTTTACTATTCTCTCCGACTTTACAGTTGATTCGATCCACATCGCGCATCAAAGACAGTCACGCTTAGTCCCATGCATGCAATCAATCTCACTGAATACTCCTGTGATTGAAAGTACATGCACACTGAGCAAGACTGGTATCTAGTTTTGTAAATTTTGTGTGTATGACGCTCTTACTCTTATGCCGCGATGTATGGTAACATTCAACAGACTGGTGATCCCACCACAAAGGTACTGTGCGGCTCTATGTGCACTACCGTACGCTCAATTTACGACTGCATTCAATGCCCTTTCGCGGCATGTATATACATAGATCGACCCACTGACGGTTCGGCCAGCCCACTATCGCGCAAATTTAATGGGCCGCTCAACGGCCGTACCTGGCCACTGATCAGCCCATTGAACTTGCGCACTAGTGTAGTGGGCTAGCCGAACCATCAGTGGGTAAATTAATTTCCTTAATTTGAGTTAATGACACTGTTGTTCTAACTTTTGTGATACGTGTATTTTACATTTCTATTAAGAATCCCCATTGTTTTTTAACAATAAATCAACAACTGTAACAATAAGTATATTGTTGAGTGTTTATCATTGATTTCATTTCTTACTAGTTGATGACACTGTTGTGAATATCACATTGTCATAGTTGTATCAAAGTATTAAACACAATTTTGTGCAATATGTGAGGGCAGTGTCATATTTAGAAAAGTTATCTTAAAACCGGACTATTGCTCAGTATTGTTCCAGGGAATTCAAGCCCCTTGCCTCTGTCCCCTTTTAGCCCCACCCCCCCAAGAAGAAAAAAAAATGAAAAAAAAAACGCCAAAAACAAAACAAGATCTTATTAAAAACAAATCACACTAACTTTAAAGTGTGACTTACTGTAGCCCAGAATAGAGAATAGCTTGGAAATATTTTTGTAGAGTTTATCATTGTTTTAATGAGTTTATGAAAGTGTTGCATTCCATCCTAGCCCAACAAAATGGAAAGCACACTTAAAGGCAAGGCTCACCCTTACATCAAGTTGGTTTTAATAAAAGCGGAAGAATGATAGAAACATAATAAAGGTTTGACGAAAATCCATCAAAGAATAACAGAGTTATGGAATTTGACGTCACATGCGAGCAGCTTCCCATATGCCATGTGATGCAAATTCCAAAAAAAGTCCTGTTTTCTCAGGAATTTGAAAATGATTTTACATTCAATATATTGTCAGAAACATTATTTCATATAGGCTTCTATGAAAAAAAACCCCAAAGTGCTTGCATGGTAGTGAAAATTTAATGGTAGGAAATTTGTTGAATTAGGAAGTAGTACTCTTGATATGGTAGTTCTAAAAAGCTCTCTCATCATTTCTTCATAATTGCTCCAAATGTCATTGAGAGATTTTGTAACGCCAATCAGGGAAAAATCAGAAATTTTCATCCATTTTCAAATTAAATTTCAAAACTGTACAGTACTTGGAAGAAAAACAAGTGTACAATGTAATTAGATGGGCGTCTTCGCAATTTAAACTTGTGTGGCAAGTAAAGACAGATGAAACCTGTTATATATCTAATTTGTGATTGGTAAATCAGTTGAGATTTTAAGGCAAGCTATTTTTTATAAGTATTGTCATTGACAGTAATGATTTGACCAAGAAAGAATACATAATAATTTCAAAAAAATGTAGAACACATCACACAACTAGTGTTCTAGATATAATCAGTTAAATCAACCTGATTATTCTAAAACAATAACAATTTAAAAGGGAAGAGAGAAGAAAAAGACAACATTTTACTTTACCTTCAATGAAGCCCTTGGTGGTATCTAATTAGTAGCAACCAGATGTGGGTCTTATCGAGGGTGGGGGGGGGGGCTTTGGGGGTTAAGCCCTCCCCCTCCCCCCCCCCCCAAAAAAAAAAAAAAAAAAAATTAAAAAAAAAAAAATATAAAAAAATAAAATAAATAAATAAAATAAAAAATATAAAAAAATAAAAAAACAAAAACAAAAACAAAAAAATAAAATTAATAAAAGGCTCAAACCTCCCAAAAAAATTTCGGACAAAATGTTTTACAATGAATATTAATAAATAAACTGAAGTGATCTACATGTAGCAGAGATTGAATATAGAAAGAAGACATAAGAATTTTTTTTTAAAATATGTACTTACCATGCCCAGAAACACGTCCTTTTAATACATTTTTTTCGAAAAGTTCCTACCCCTGCTCAGTCACTTCGCTTCCCCGACGACCCATTTACATTTTTTCACATACATGTAGGCCTACTTACGATACATCCTCTTGAAATCCTGACAACAATCCCTATAATAATTTTCATAAATGTACCTTTAAATTATGTATTTACTGTGCTTAGAAACATGTCTTTGCAAAGTGTATTTAAAAAATTTCTTGCCGTGGATTCCCCATCTCACACCCATCTCCTGCCCCATCGCAAGTATATGAATACACAGTTACAGTTTTTCACATACTTTTACCATACCTAGAAAACACGTCTTTTCTGTGTGTATTTTGAAAAATTTTCTAACGCGGGAGGGCCCCCCCCCCCCCGACACACACACACTCCTCCCGCTTGTTCGCTTCGTTCCCTTGCGAGTACGACTACTAACATACTGCAAGGTTTTCCACATACTTTGTGTAGGCCTACATCTTTTTGAAGTTCTGACAACAATCCGTAATAATCTTTATGAAATACACCTTCAAAATATATTGCCTAGAATGACATCTTTGCTATGCGTATTTTCAAAAATGTTCTGCTGTGGGAGGGGGTATTCACACCCTCCCCCTGCTCGGTTGCTTAATTCGCTCCTTCGCAAGTGTGATACCAAATCCCTAATCTTGATAAAATATACCATTGAAATATGTATTTACCATGCCTAGAAACCCGTTTTTTGTTCCAACCTTGGGACGGGGGGATTCCCCCCCTCCCACACCCTCCCCCCCCCCATTCGCAGATTTCACTTGATTACCCAATTACAATATTTTGCATACTTCCTGTACATCTTTTTTGAAAAACGTGATTACAATCCCTAAGAACTTTCAGAAAATATTCTTTTAAAATACATGTATGTAAGAATCGCATCTTTTCTATGCATACTTTCAAAAAGTTCCCACTGTGAGAGGGGGTGTGTCCCCCCTCCCACATCCTTCCCCTGGTCGTACGGTTAGCTCCCTCGCAACTATGACTTCCCAATCCCTATAATCTTGATAAAACATACCATTACCAAAAATATGTATTTACCATGCCTAGAAAAACATCTTTTCTGATACAGCTGTACGTATTTTGAAAAAGTTCCTACCATGGGAGGGGGTATCCCCCTCCCACACCCTCCTCCCGTTCGCATGTTTCACTCCCTTACAAGAATCGCTGCCCACTTACACTTTTTCACGTATTTCCGTAACATCCTTTTGAAACCCTGAATCTTCATCAAATATACCTTTGAAATATCCATTTATCATGCCTAGAAAACAAGTCTTTTCTGTGAATATTTTGAAAATGTGAGTATTTTGAAAATGCTTGGTCGCTTCACTCATTCGCATGTTTCCGTCAAGCCCACCTAAAAATTTGTGCTGTAGAACCATGCCTGAGTAAAACAACCCCAAAATGTTGCCCTTACCTGAGTGATGACATGTTCTTGAGCTTCGTACAGGTGTGTGTGGCGTGATGGTGATTAAACAAATGGGACAAGCTTGCGTTGTGTCGACAGTTTATGTATCAGCTTTTTATTGTGATTATTTTTGTTGTTATTGCTGGCATACCTTCATAAATTTACCCGACCAATTGAAGTGGTGATTAGTTTTTGTTCTTGCGAGGTCTCGCGTCCAATTATTATAGTGCGTGTAGTAACCTGACACAATCGGTGTGAAATGTGATCGGCTGGTTTTGTTTCGGAGTCTCTTGAAAATCTAGGTAAGTTGGTTTATTGTTATTCCGAATCATAAAATTTGATGTGTGTATTGGTGGCATGTGTCTTTTGCTTCCAAACAGTGTACTCTCTCAATGACACATGAATCTAATATCAGCCATTCCATGTAAGGGTCAATGTCCAACTCAAAAATTGAAGTGAAGCAAGTGATTTTTTGTCAGTTATGATTCAAAAGAGGAATATTGAAATCATCTTAAAGTGATAGGCTAACATTGTGGAGCTTCAGTTAAAAAATTTGTCATATTTTGATATCTGAACTACATAGTAGTGTTCATATGGACAAATAAACACCCTAGAATAAAAAAGTTTGGAAAGTTACACTGCCAATGGCAATTAGTTATGCATGAATAAACAAAACTCTGGGCTAGTTTAAATAGCCTAGGTGCACACACAGTAAGTCTATGGGAGAAAATGGGCAGGTGAATCCGATCAACTTACTATTTTCACTTTTTTGAAGCACTAAATAATCATTTTGAAATACAAATTTTTCATTTGAATTAAAGTTACAGCCTCCTGAACATGGATGAACTTTGTTTTACTTTCAGCCACTGTGGTTTACATGTTTACATGTGCTCGGAGGGTTCAGAATGAGTGTGGTTGTGTCACGTTAGAAACGGTCTGAGAACAGCCTGTTGTAGTTACACTAGTGTTGCATGACTTCAGGATTTGGGGGAGTTGACTAGTCGCCGATCAAAAGTCGCGGCTCCGACTATTTGCGGACTCTAGTGTTCAGTTATGTCGGCATGATCAGTCGGTAAAGGAAGCACACTACAGCCTATGCAATGACTGTTCAGTGTCCTGCTTCAATGATTTCATTAAATTCAACTTTCAACTGTGATTACGATCATTTAAAAATTGACTTTTTGCCATAGTCCCACACATTGTCATGGATGTTTTGACTGGTTTATATAGCATACATATGTGATTGCATGGAGTCGATTCTTGTGTTTCTATAAGTCAGAGTCGTGACTCCTCATTGATAGTCACGACTCTGACTTTTGGCGACTTATTCGTGCAACACTAATTTACACTGCATGAGTGGTGTAACCAGGGTCTTAGTATATAATCCTCAACCGTATGTCAACAATTTCACAATCTTGATAAACATTTTACATGCTTCTTACTGTAATAGAGCACCTTGACCCAAACATCTGTCCAAGTAATAATATATGACTTACAAGGGTGTAGCTCGATCATCAGTGAATTGGCCCCTGATATCACCCGATTGACAACTGGGCAGTCTAATCCAGCTACTTGAAATTATGATTTATACATGTACATGTAAGTATTTGGTGAAATTTCTGCTGGGATATTGGTGTGGATTCGGTGGTGGTGGGTGGGGGGGGGGAGGGGGCTAGGAAGAGAGGAAAGTAGCTGTACATGTAGCTCCTGTTGATAGGTGTGGCCAGCCTTAAAACCAATTTCAGGTGGCCTCGGTCTCAGTCTTGGCTCGAGTCATGTATGTACAAACCATATGGAATGCTTGGTTTTGTCTTGAGGCAGTTTCAGTCTTGGAAACTAGTCTTGCTAGATCTAACACTGAAAAAGAAATTTAAGAAGATATTCCTGGTATCATAGACATTATTTGCTACATACAAATTTTAGGGAACTTAATATTTTTTGTTTCAGCTCAGCTTTTTGTATTATTTGTTTGTTTTTTGGTCTTCAAAAAATTGTTAAGTAATGGCAATTGTGTATGTGTATCTTTGTGGGAAGTGGGTGGGGGTGGAGGGAGGGGGTGACATTGTGTTTTACTCTGCATTTGCGGTGGCATCTTCTTTAATTTCCATACAAGTACAGGCATTCAACTGGTTCTTCTTTTTGTCCCCCCCCCCAAAAAAAAAGAAAACAGAAAAGAAAAACAACAACAACAACATTGAAATAGGATTAATATTTGTTTGGATCGAGTTACAGTCTTTACAGGTTGTTGCTGAGAGTACTGTAAATTGTGTACCACCATCACCTGTATTTGAAGGAAAATTTGTTTCCACGGATTTCCCCATTTTTGCCACTCTTCAATTTTTTTCCACCTACATGTACATGTATTCCACATTTTTCCACTTTCTTCAGGGTTACTAAACTTTCAACTTATCTATAAATATCCTAATTTTCTCCTACTTTTTCAAACTAGTAGAGTTGAGACCTGCAAGTAGTATAGGTTTTCCCGGTCATTTTCGCAACTTTTTTACTTATTTTAACTTAACAATATTCAAATTCAACTCGTTTGATGAATCCCGACAAACTGAATTTTCAATTTCAAGTTCATGTTTTCAAGTTGTCAGTTTTGCTTTTCATAAACACACTTGCTCGTTCATTTTCTAAAAACATCATGTATTCAGGTATTCATTATTCAATTTCAAATCGATAGGTTTATTGCTTTAGAAGTTCTATTTAAAATTTTTAACAATGGTTGTCCTTAACAACCTGAAAGCTTGCCCGATGCTTGCCCGATGCTTGCCCGACATAGCAACAACTAATGTATGCAAGTTGGATTCCAGGTTTTGAAATGTATTCATTATAAACAGGTTTGCGGAATAGCTTGTTTCTAGGACCCCAAGGAAGAAACATCCATAAATTTGCATGTGTTTGTGAATTGGTCTATTCTCATTAATTGGAATCCCAATTGTGCTTACTTCCCTTATTGCTACAAATCTTGAGTTTCTTAACTTCACATTGTTCAATTTCACAGCTGGTCAGGAAGTACACATTTTACATTGTCCTCAAATGACTTGAAATTAAATGAGCGCATTTCATAAGACGATTGCCCATTCTTGAATATGAATGCGTGAAAGACCCATACCTGTTAAACCACATGAAATTGAAAACACGTTGTGTGGCTTATAATTTGACTTCAGTATTTGAGAAAGCGAATGATTTGAAATGAAACTGAATATCAGTTGGAAGAAAAGGAATGATTTGTATCACGGTTCATTCTATTTCACTTGAAAATGACTGATCTGGATAACAAATGGAATGCAGAACGTGTGAAAATGACCGGGAAAACCTATAATATGATGCAGTATGTTTCCTTGGCATTTTGACCCATATGATGATGTAATGTATTATATGGGTGACCATATCAGATACAGTATGGACATAATATCACTTGCATTTTTATTTTCCAAGAAGAAAAAAAATCTTCCCAGTTATACTCCTCTTTTTTTATTACTTATTGTTGCGCTTTAATGTAAGAAATTAAATTTTACTGCCTACCCAGAGTGATGCCTGAATTATTATATCATCTTACATAATATAAAACTATTAAAGACAATGTGTTGAACAGCACCAGAATTGAAACTTTATCCCCTCTAACTTCTTGGGTATAAAATCTTGCAGGCAATGGTGTGGCAGAAAACGTGATGAAGTTCTATTGGTCACATGATACCTGATCAATAGGCTTATTGTTATTGATTACAACAATGAAATTATTTTGTTATGCACTAGACTTGAGTTTTCTATGACAGGGATGTAAAGTAACACAAAAAAGAGTGCACTTCAAGTTTTGATCTGTTTTATTACTATATTGTGATAATTGTGTATATGACATATTTCATGAGAGTTTGTTTTTTGCAGTTTATTTTCATATTCATCAATCAGTCAATTCATCTTGATAATGAATAGATTCAGGGTTGTCGCTACGCTGGGCAGGTCCGCCCACTGCCCAAATTTTCAGGGCGAAGGACCAGTTTCCCACCCAGCACTATTTTTTATTGCCAATGATTTTTTTTTTGCTCAAAAATTGAGAATACTAACATCTTAAGGCTCAGATCATGGTCATGAACACTACTGTACCTAATGACTTAAAACGTACGACATTAGTTGCTTAGCAGCGAATTGATCATAATCAGCTGTGTACTACCGCACCATGAAGACGTCGCGCTCCGCTCGCATGGTGTGGGCAGCAGCAGAATTTCCACCACTCAGAAAAGTCTGGCTACAACCCTGAATAGATTTATGCTGTCAAAAATATTTACCTTGTTTGAAATAATGGCTGTAATAAACTTGATAGATACATGTAATAGTGTACTGATATTCTGATTTTATTCATAGAATATGAATCTGCCTGTAACTGATTTTATTTATGGGATTTCATTTATATTCATTGATTTCTGTTCTGAAGTAATAATTATGTCGCTTGTTTGCAGTGACTGTTATTTACAGGTATTGAATGATAGGCATCAAATTAAAACACGCTGGAAGCAATTTAGCTGAACTACAATCCACACTAACTTTTTTCATTAGTTGCCATTTGGGCAAGTAAAATTATTGCTTTCAGATTTGCACTTGCCTGAAAGAAAAATTCTCAAAATTAAAACAAATAATAAGGAACATTAAAATCATTATTTCTCAAATTTTAACCACTGAGGCCTTTCTATGACATTGAAAGTTTGTTATTTTAATTTTGGGGGTTGCAAAAGGTGTGATAAGAATTTAAAGAGTCATGAAATTCTACAAATTTCTGCACAAGTCATCATCAATGACACATGTAGGACAGGAATTTACATACTTGAGGTAGGAGTTTGGTATATATGTTTTCCCCATTTGATGATAAAAATTTTACTTAATCAGGCAAGTAAATTTTAAGATTTTGATTTTTTACTTGCCCAACGTGATATTTTACTTGCCTCTGGCAAGCGGGCAAGTGCTCGTGTCGAGCCCTGACTACAACAATGGAGCATGCAGTTTAGCTTTCAGTATAAGTAGTTGAATTTCTGTAATTTGGTCATATCTGCATGATTGATAACCTGATGAGCTACATATCGAAAAGCCAAGTTTGTTTTGTAACATTGTGTAAATGCACTGTAGAAGAAAATACAATCTACATGTAAGAACCTTTAACAAACTTTAGGAGCTGGGAACTAAAGTTTTAGTAGAATTATAGCGACAGTTGGACTTTGATTTGAAATTAGATTTTGCAGACATGTCAACCTAAGGGCATCATTGATGTTTTGCCCTGCTGTGGGAGGGTTACACATGAGACTCCCTGCTTTTAAAGTCATTTGGAAATGTTGTAGTACCGATATAAAGTTGTTTGTAAATTACTGTTTTTGGCAGTTGGAATGCAATTTTAATTTCCATGCCTATGATTCAAAATTCACTAATGCTATACATTTTTCTCCTCCTCTTCTTTTTGACACAAAAGCAGACTTTTTAGGTTTATGTTCAGTATAGATGACAGAACCACATACATGTATTTCCTTAATTTGTCAGTGGCTATGTGTTTGTATCCATTATCCAATATACTTACAGGTATATAATAGGTTACTTACAAACTGGAATAATAATGTACCATTTCTCTTTTTTTCTGCATCTTCAGGTCAGATTCAGCAACAACTTCTATGCATGGGACCAAAGTTATCTACACACCCAACCCCTGTGAGCATGGACAAAACCCAGTAAAAGTGCACGCATGATATTTTTTATGGATACCATCAGCAAATAGCCACCGTCCATCATGTATCGAGTAGCACTCCCCTCCCCCACAATGGGACGACTTCTTCCCATCAGCCATTACATAACGTCTTGGAGGATGACTTCATCTTTAAGTTGTCATGGCCACTCTTCGCTGACACAGAGCTTGGAAAGGCATCCCTTCCCATCCGTGTATCTACTGGAGGCAGCTCACAATCTTCAATGCAAATTCCATAGCAGTAATCCATCATTTCCGAATCTAACATTTCAAAGAACTTACAAGATGTTAAAGAACCGTCGCAATCCGGGGGCTGTCACCAGTCCAGCAGACAAAGCAACCAGCGGTCGAATTTCCTCTGTTACGCCTCGGACACATCCTGCGAGAGGATTCTTGTCGGCGATCTCCGTGACGGGCTTCAACGACTACGAGTTGGGGCGAGAGCGGTTTCGTCTCGACGTGCCGGAATACTTCAACTTTGCCAACGTCATGGATGACTGGGCCAGGAAGGAGGAGGTAAAGTGCAGAGTTGTATCCAAGACCGCAGGTCCCGAGACCGAGGCCATCCCAAAACAAAACCTTTACATAGGGTTTGTACATGTGATTCGGACCAAGACTGAGACCAAGGCCACCCGAGATTGGTCTTAACCCATTGAAAAATGATTTGATTTCACTAAAACACATATTTTCCATAGACCCCAACACAAGTTAACTCGTACTTAAGTCTCCAACGGATTAAGTTAAGAATGGCCTTGCATACAACACTGGTAAAAGGTTCTTGGTAATATGGAGAATGATGTGGGAGGGAAAAATCCCAGATCAAAATTTCTGTCTTCAGCTGGCAGGGTTCCCAGCCAAATTGGGAATCATGGAAAACCTGATAAGTAATTTTACCTCTTTCCAGTCAGGGAAATGTCGGGGAATTTGACAAAAGCCCCATAAATCAGGGAATTTTGTCTGTCCAGCGGTCCAAATTTCTTGCCTCACATCCATGACATGGATACGGCGGAGGCGAAAAATCAAATAGGAGAAGCAAGGAATAGCCAAGATTAGAATGATGATCCTGGAATTGTTAATTTCAATCAAGTTATATTTTCCTAGACAAATTTGATTTCAACCCATTGAGGACTAAAGTGCGAGATATCTCTGGCTGTGCTCTGTATAGATAATGCAGGGCTCCATACTAACTTTTTTCCTACTTGCCTTTTGGGCAAGTGAAATTATCACTTTTAGATTTTTACTTGCCCAAATGAAAAATTCACTTGCCTGAAAATAAATCATAATAAAAGACATTGAAAATGATTTCTCACTAATTTAATTCAATAAAGGCCCTTTTATAGCATTGGAGGTTTGTTCTTTAAGTTATACAAAAATAAAATTGCCCCCCACGGGTATAAATAATTTTTTCCTGTCCGTTTTATCACTCTATTATTCAGCTCACAGATAAATGCTGTGTTGTTTTCCCATTCAGAGTGGAGAGAGATCTGAAAGCGTGCCCGCATTCTGGTGGATCAGTGCAGAGGGAAAGGAACTCAAGTGGTCCTTCCGAGATCTGGAACTGAAATCCAAGAAGTACAAATTCTTCTGATATTTCACATTTTTAAACAGCACTGTTATTTTGTTTCAATATTTTCATATAAATATGAGTCAAATGTGACCTGTCACCACGATGCCCTGATAAAGTCGTACACCCCAGAGCTGAGGAAATTGCTAAATATCATAATTGAGATGTAAAGTATGAAAGTGAAATGTCTTCAAAAATTAAAAGTTATATGATCTTCACATGCTGCAAATGTTTACATATTTGTGTTGTTTACCCAAAGCATATTTCTTTCCATTTTTATGTTTAATTAAATGTGCGACTTTATCAGGGCATCGTTGTGACAGGTCACAAATAATCTTTGCAATATAGATGTGTATCATCGAATCTTTCCTTTAAATTGATGACACTGTTGTGAATTTTACATTGTCACGGAGATCAAAAAATAAAATGCACTTTTAGGTATGCCAAAAGTGAATACAGTGTACAAAGTAATCTTGAAACCAGATTCCCCCCCCCCCAGAAAAAAAAACGAGAACTTATAAAAAAAATTACACCCACTTTAAAGTCCGAGTAACCATTGCCCAGAATAAAGAATAACTTGTGAGAAAGATTTGAATAGTTTATCTTTCTTGTGATGATGTGTATTTATGAGAAGAAAAGCACACTTTTAAGTACTAGGCTAACATTGTGGAGCTTCCAATTAAAAAAAATTGTCAAACTTTGCTATCTGAGCTACGTAGTAGTGTTTCAATGAACAAGTAAACACACTACAATACAAAAGTTCGGAAATGTATGCTGCCACTGGCAAGATATGAATGAATAAACAATTAGTACTTGGGCGAGTAAAAAAAAACGCGATCCACACACAGTAAGTCTATGGGAGGAAATGGGCAGATGAATCTCGTCAATTTATGATTTTCACTTTTTTAAAGCACTAAATCATCATTTTGAAATGCAGCTTTTCAGGGCTTTATCTTTAGACCTTATCATAGACACTTGCAGCATGGAGGATTATGTAGCTCACATTTTTTAAACTGTCGTAAATAAAAGCCAGTGACTGTAAGAAAATTGCCATCTTACTTCTCTTTATTTTTGGGAACATAAAGTGCTTGCATGGTAGTAAAAATTTAATGGTAGAAAATTTGCTGAATTAGGAAGTAGTACTCTGGATATGGTAGTTCTATAGAGCTCTCTCATCATTTCTTCATAATTGCTCCAAATGTCATTGAGGGATTTTGTAACGCCAACTGTAGGTTTATATTTGGTAATTGGGTTTTCAAGTTATGGGAAAAAGTGGGTAGGTCCCAAACGTATATTGGTCAGATTAAATATCTTGGGTTCGAATCATGATTTTGATCATTTTTTGAATTCATTCTAAGATGAAATGTTCGGGAGTTTGTTGGCGTGGAATAACACGATTGAACATGCTTGATTTCATGCATGTTTTCCCACCTTCCAGGAGATTTAGTAGTAATTTAAAGGGAATAGGCCTAACATGTGGGAGTTTCAATTTAAACAAAATGTCAATTGTGATATGCTGCTACATAGTTAAGTGTTCTTCTTGGACAAGATAAACACCCTAGATAAAAAAGTTTGGAACGTTACACTGTAATGGAGGTTATGCATGAATAAACAATTAAAACTCCGGGGCAAGTTAAATAGCGTAGGTGTCACACAGTAAGTCTGTGGCGAGGAAAATGGCGGCAGGTGAAATCGATCAACTAACGATTTTGCACTTGTTAAAGCCATGATAATAAATCAGTTGAAATTACAATTTTTTCAAGGCGGTTCATTTTAAGACCTTATTCATAAGCTAATGGTAGCATGGAGCGACATCATGTAGCTCAGAATTTTCTGTACGTGTGGTAAATGTTAGCCATACCTTCTAAGATATTGGTTTCTTGTGAGTAAAAAAATACACACTTTGGGGTAGGACGCACACAGGCGTAGATGATACATCTACCGTAATTCGTAAGCGAGTGCGTATTCACAAGCCACCATTCTTGGATGCGGGGACAGTACCACTGGACGCGTCACAGCTTTATACCCCGCAATCTCTGGACAGCAAATTGGCAATCTCTGTAGGAATTAAGTAAAGATGAATTTTC
>JZLH01S0051815.1:31276-47641 GCA_001188425.1 Eucidaris tribuloides | reverse complement strand
AGAGGCTTTTCATGATTATGTCCTTAGTAAAAGGTCCAATGATTTCAGCAAAATATGTTCTTCAATGCAATTGGTTATAGTTAGTTTTTTTTTCTTCACAGAAGTATTTACCAATATGTGTATTAATGCAAAACATAGCACACAAAAGACTACAAAACTGAAAATAAAGTGTTACCTTAATTTTTCCCATAGGGGGTCTAGATATTATGACTATGAAATGAACCAAATTCACTGTATTTTCCTTTTTATTATCATTGAAATATTTGGATTACAAAAATTGAAGCATAGTCCAGAACTGACCTGAACCTACAGAATATGTTATTTTGTCTCAAGCTGCTTCAGTCTTGAAACGACTATATCACAATTTACAGGAATTGAATCAATATAAGGGTGTGTGTGGTGGGGGGAGGGGGGGGGGAACATGGCTTCATTAAACATCAGTCATAATTCACACGTCAACACATATTATGCTAAGCAGTTCAGAAGTTTTCGCCCGACTTATCATAATCAAAAATTTGATGTTCACATTCGGTGACAATAAATGCACCTGTTGGCAACACGTAGATTGATGTTGAAAATCAAATCAAATAAAACACTAATAAAATCAAGCGACACCATCATGGATGTGAGAAATTGAGGTGTTTTATATGTTAGAAATTGGAGCCATACTGACCAGGGGCCTTATTTCTGCTCCAAGATATTGGTTAGAACCATCACTGAACAGAGCATGGTGCTGACAGTGTTGTTGTAACCATGACAACAATTGTAATCAATACCATGTACTTTTTGCACTTGTCACATGTCAAGACCATGCACTTTTGCACTTGTCACATGTCACGCAGTGCATTATTATTTCTACGACTGGGCAGGCTCCCACCTGCCTGCAATATTGATTTTAAGACAAAATATGGACAGTGAACTGATTATTGAATAAATTTCTGCATTATTAGTGAGTTGATAGTTGATGCATTCCTACAACTACATCTTACTGTGGCTGCAATAATGGCTCACAGCTTGCTTATTTTACATGTACAGATTATTGTATACCATGTACATGTAGTGTCACTACTCACTAGGGCAATGTAGTTGTCATGTAGTGAAGATGTTATTGTACCCATATGTGGAAATTTAGACTGTCCATCTGAAATTAATACCTTTTCATGAAAGAATAATCAGTTAAAAAATCAAACTGAAGTGCACTTATTTGTCATCAATATGAGAATAGGGGTCAAAACCTTAATTTTTTTTTAATGGTTGGTGAGAATCATTATTATCAGCTAATATTAGGATTTTAATTTCTAATGTTACCAAAAAATATTACTTTGAATACTTTGGATATCACAACTTTTCTTTGCAACATAAATTTGAATATTATATAAACCCAATGATTATTGGTATCTAAGTTTACTCATATTTCAAACCTTTTTGTACATATATATTTAGCACATGGGGACATCATGACAAAGATATACAAAATAACAGTTTGTGACAAATTTTACGTTTATATATGTTGCTGAATAACAATAAAAAAAATAATAGGGAACTATTCAAGTAATTGAGTAACTACACATAACTAGATATAAAAAGTAGCATTTCATCCAATTTAAACAATTCCAACTGCTTAATCAGTTTTGAAAATATGACCTTATAAAATCAGATAATGATATGAAAAGTGTGATTAATGAGGAGTATAGACTACTTAAGTTAAGACAGCTTGGTTTAATTACAGTGTATAACTAAAAATAATAAAAACTGACACTTACTTTGCCAATATCAGAAAGACATGACACTAGTATTTATTATTAAAGTGGAAAACTCATCAGTTTGGATCAATTTAATGAAACCCATCAATCAGATTTCAACCTCTGATAACAAATAGTCCAATTGGGGCAGACTGATATGATGTAGACTAAACATGGCAGAAATAATGGGATTGTTGCGTTGCAGTTTGTTAGCTTGTTAATATAGTTACACAGTAGCTTGATGTCCAATATTTCTGACCGAGTGCTGCCTTTTGGAAGACAGGAATGGCATTATCTGTTAACCCACCCAACACACAATATTTACCTGTCAAATAATTTGATAACAACAGGATATAAGATGTGGTGATACTGATATTAGGGTTGCCAATTTTTAATATTTTGTGAGAGAAAATGATTTTAAATCAATTTTTTATATATATTTTTAATATTCACCTTAGACCAAAAAGATTCTAAAATGTGGTTAATTTCATACATAATATCTTCCACTGACAAACCCTGTAAAAATTCCTTTATTTTCCTCTTCCCATAAAACATTACATTTAATCCATATAAATTTCCAACATGGTATTTAAATTACTTTATTTTCATGTCATTTAAGTAATCAATGCCAGACTGCTTCAGCATAATGAATCTGCAGTGAATAATCTGTAGACAAAGACCAAACAGTACCATATGCTTAAATGCTGTTGTGATACAGATGATAAAAAAATGTAGGTTTAATGGTACCAGTTCAAAACAATTATATAAGTAGTGTAGATAAAAAGTAATATGGGTGGTAAAGTTTAAGTACTTGGTAATCTCGGTACATTGTAGTTGCTATCTGACAGCTCCGATTCCCATTGAATTTTGTTTGCTGTAACTGTAGTTAAGGACAAGGTAAGATTCTAATACAGAAACAATAATTTCAAAAACTGAGTGATTGTGTCCTCATTCTAATAATTCAGCCAAAGAAAACTTTGTTTCATTTTGCCTTAACTGAGCAATTTCAAGAAGTATATTAAGTTGATTGCCCATTTCCATGGGTGCAATTTCAAGTTTAATTTTACATGGTGGGTTTGAAAAACTAGTATTGAGATTTTATTACACAATGACAGTGACAATGTAAATAATAATGATGAACATTCTGGAGGTAGTGAAGTAAAGTCATGCCCCCTTGTATGTTGACTGCCACTTTACATTAATGTTACCAGGGCAGTTGCCTTGTGTGTTGCGGCAAATCGTCCTCTCGTTAAATGCCTCAGTGTCATGTGACATGATTACCAATTGACACATCTGTAAGTAGAGGCGACTACAGATGATCTTTTCAGACGACCTGTCTCAGTTTATTACTTAATGACAGGGTTCAAAGGCTAACAGCCCCTGCACATTTAATTTTATAGCCTCATACATAGTTGGCTGTCTGTCTAGTGGTGAGTGATAAACTCAGTACTGTTACCTTGGAAGTGTATCAGTAGAACCTACTGGGCAATTCCGTGAATTATTGGACAAATCACAAATTATATAAATTGGTCTATCGCGAATCATATTACATTTTAATGGTTTGAATGGGTATGAATCATGAAGAAACAATGGGGGACATCATTTCTACTCTAAATTTTACATCTTCAACAGCACCCTCTAGGAGAATCAGAACCATACATGAAATACCACATGTGGGACTCGTGTGACTAAATCTCAGTTTTATGAAAAATTATCATTTATTCTGCAGTTTTTTCCATGCCAATAGCTTCTTCTCATTGTTTTGAAAGTAATAAAGCCCCACATATGCATACTAAATCTGAAAAAGACATGAATAAACGCAAATTTGTGTGGCTGGACAAAATGTAACGTAACTAACCGTAACGTAATTAACCATGTTTTTGATGTTTGATAGTTAAAGAATGAAAAGATTTTTATTCAATAAGTTAATATATTCAAATGACCTTATCAAGATACGCAGAATAGCATGAATACCCACAGTGTTTTGTTTCATTCGAAAACAAGTTGAAGCGAAACTTAGTCATTCTTTTCCTATGTCCTTTTATGTAGACATAACTAACCAATAATAAAGTTCTTATTATTACCGTCCTGAAACATGTTCTTGTGATTTTGCTTGATGTTGTGAAGTAGGTTGCCAGTCTAGGAGAATTGTCAGTACCTAAACAGAAAAATAATATGAAAGCAGTATCATTCATTAAAGAGGCCAAATGTCGAGTAAAGTTGTCATGCAAAGTTAGGGGGTGTAACGAACACATCACTGGAATTGCCCTACTAGCATTCTCAGCATTTTGACAAATTTAATTTTTCAATACTTAATTAACAGAACTGCAATATGAGGTCTGATGACGCTTTACAATAGCATGTCTAACAGTTCTGACGAAAAGTTGAGACCGGATACCTTATACAATGCATGTTTCTTATTCTTCTCTGATTAATCCACACCCCACTCTAATAATTACCTTAAAAAACCATTACAGTCGCTAGCCAAACGGATCACCTGTTGAACCATTATAGCATTTCAGGTTTCCATTTAAACCATTTGCGTCCGTTTGAGATTTTTAGTTCAGTAAACATGTACCACTGTTTTTAATATTTGCAGGAAGATAATTGAACCATAATTGATTTAGTCAGAATAAGGCAGTGGCAGAAAATAATAATTTTATTGGTGGGGCTACTTCAAGGCCCGATTAGTGATGCTCCGTAGTTATACATTAAAACCCTATACAGGACTAATCTGAGGGCTATTTTTGCAATAAAAGGGCTATTTTGGTAGTTTGGGGCTAAAATCTCGCCCTCAACCCAGTGTATCTTACATATGTTGAAAAGAGTGTCAAGTGACATAAACATTATTTCCCTATTATTTCTTCGGGCTGTAGACAGATTGACGGAGACCAAAAAAGAAATATGTTTTTTAACACTAGTGTACTTTTGCATTAAAGGCAGGGATCTCTTTGCATGCCTAAAAATTACATTCGTGTATAATACAATGGGCCATCTGCCAAGAAATGCCATCTGGAACCTTTAGCAAAATATAGGAGCTAGAACCAGTTTAGTGGAATTATAGTGACTGTAGACTCTGATCTTGATTTTTTTCTCGCGGGAAAGGCAAATAAAACACTAAAAAAAAATTCTCGCCATAGAGAAGTACACTGAACGTCTATTGTTTTTCCTTTCGATGTTTTCAAATGCTAAGGCAATTACTTCTCCCCCTGATTCACAGCATGCCTTTCATTAATTAGTCTAAGGCATGGGTAATCGTTTCCGTCTGTGGATTTTGCAATGAGGCAATTTCTCACTAACCTTAAAATTAAATACGATTTCGATGAAAAGAATTTTAAAGATTGCTCTATAGAACTGGAAAACTGCTGAGTTGATATGCAAGGAGACTACTTGGATACCACCAAAACAGCTTTTAACTAAGAAATAAGTGATCTGCACACCTCATGAGTATCACAACTACTATAATTATGCACATGCATAAGGCCTGTCAGGGTCATCAAATACAACGCAATACCAATAAATCCTTCCACTTGCAAGAAACTAACACAATGACCTGACAAATTGGGTATTGGTTATCTTGCTGAATAGATAACAAGCCCTGACTACACATCAAATGGCAAGGGACAGACCGGACTATAATCTCGTTCAGTGACATATCCACGTCCTGACTGATCCCTGTCAGGACGACAGAGTGATGTCTATAATCTGTAGCCAAACAGGTTTTTTTTTGGGTTCACATAGCAAGGTAAACACTTCTGACTGTGGCTATAATCAACGAGCATGACAACTACAGTACTTATAATCAAAAAAGGTCAGTAGTTTTATATCTCACAAAATAAATTAAGAAAATACTGAATACAAAATAAACAGCATTCAAAAATACTATTTGAAAAATTTACATAACCGGGAATTCATAATCAGAACATTACTCATGCAGAACTAAAATGTACACTGTTTGTAACAGCACTATTATTCCATTTGTCTCTATTTCGCTCCACAGACTGAGGCTTCAAATAGGTGGTAAAAAAAAAATAAAAATAAAATAAATTTTAAAAACCCCATCAACTTTGTTTGGAAAAACTCTCGCCAAACTTCTCAAACAATATACATAACTCCCAAGATTACCAATATGCTGCACACCTTGTTTTCAATTTGTTTCTTAGGACATCATCGAGCAAGAGATTTAATCATTGTACTTTCTTAACATCAAGCAACCATTTAAAGATTGATACACGCCTCCCTCAGACGGTCTCTTAGTTTAATATTCCTTTTGTTTGGCACTTCATGGTTTTCTAACCTTAGACAAAGGTACAATCGGGCTGGAACAAATAGGTGCCGCAAGGCTGGGCAACGCTGAAAATTCCTGGTCCCGCACTCAGAAAAAAAGAAACTGCCAATCGGCAGCAGTTGTTGGCTAAATCTACCCTAAGTATCAACCCGAGAAGATCAATCGAGCAATTGAGATCTCTTCGTCCAGAAATCTGGGCATTTGATTTTGCTGTCAAGCGATTGAATGCTATACATTCAGGTGGCCACGACTGGGCAGGCGCAAAAATATATTGTTTGTCCGAGGCCTTATCAAAATACTGTTTATCTATTAACTACGACAACACGACGATTTGGAGACTCGGATAGTTAGCGAGAACAAAAACATTCAAACTATTTATTAGTGATAACAAATAATTCTGTTGTTCTTTAGCATCCTCAGTTTCCTGTTCAAGAAGAAGTCAAGGTTTTTGATGTAAGTGTGTCCCATGCAAATATGCTGACTTGGAAACAGCTTGAATTATGAGCAAAACGCATAGGCTTAGCAATCCTGCCACATCTACCGGTGTAAATGGCACGTCTTGTTGAATTTTAAGTGTTCCACGAACGCAAAAAGTCAAAACACAATCCCTTTTATATTGCTTTTATTATCAAAAGCTAGGAACTCCTTGTAGCGGAAATATCCTACGTACTGGACACACGGACAACGCAAATAAAGGGAAGTGGGACATGCCAAACGCATCAGTCAGTTGTGTTTATTTGAAGTTCCTGATGAAATGTCATAAAATGATGCAAGTTCTGCTTTATCAACAATGACACAGTATACTTCAACCGCGATATACCTGGTAATGTTATACATGTCTAAAGTCCACAGTCTGACGCCATTCCTTATCACTGATGGGCACAGATGGTTCAGTATAGTTTTTCAGTTATCGTCCGACACCCGGGTCTGATCGCCACTTCAAATGCTAGCAACATTCGGTCCACTGCGTTATCACTCGTACAGGTAGACTGTCTACACGTCTCAAGCTAAATACACATAAGTGAACCAGTTAATCAAACATACACTTTGTGGACCAATAGGGCCAATTGAAATACAGTCATGAAGTCCTCTAATCAACTAAAAAAATATACTTGCTCAAGACTTGTTCCCAAACCTGTGTTGACCTACAAGCGAAATAATTGCAGAATCAAACATAGGGATTCGGTCAAATTAATAATTGGTGGCTGCCAAAATGAAAATCATTTATCATGTGAAATTGGTAATGTAGCCACTCACACGTACAATAGAACTAACCAATTTCACTCTATGATTAATGAAAGAGATTTATCTTCATTCTTTGCCTAATTATTGTGCTAATCAATGCACACTGTAATGACACGGCAAGTAACATAGAGCACGCTAATCGCAATCAACATATGTAAATCATTCTGTGATGCAATTAAGCCATATCAACTGGCAATTTAAAGCATCAATACACATCAAACAGATGCTAGCCGACTGTGCTGGGAAAACCAATATTCTGCTTAACAAAATAGTTGTGCCCATCGCCATGCAATGAAAAAATCAAATCAAAGAAAAAAGTCAAATAATTAGCCCACCACAAGATCTCTCTTGTTACTTTATTTTGATAAGAACAATCCACAGGGCCTGAGCTAGTTTCACAGTATAAACCCTTGTCCGTCCGTCATGCAAATCAGGGCGAACATCTTATGCAGACTAGTTTCCATACGCCCTGTGTTATAGCTGCGCCAAAGCACTGAGCAACAAGTTAGTCTTGGCTCCAGCAGCTTAAAATTCTAATGCCAAAATAAAGTCGCCTGCAGACTAGGCATGAGGCAGGACTTCTGTTTTCACACTCCAGTCGTTAAAGACAACTCTTCCCTGAGACCAGACAGAATAATTTCACTCAGTTAGGGATAACTCGGCCTATCATGAGCTCAGCTGTATCAAGGGCCAGATTCTCTGCAAACCGACCAGCTTAGATTGAACACTTTTAATCTGATTTCCCAGCTCCTGTAACCCATCCACTGTTGGCTGTCAAAGACGTTAACAGACAAGCAAAACAAATTAATTAATCTACGTTGTATGTGTGTGCATGTTGCTGTGTTGCAGGGGGGGGGGAATGACCCTGACACTTCTGAAACAGCCAAAATAGCGCAACTGACCCATATTAATTTCTAAGCCTGATCGCTTTAAACTCATTACAAAAACCAAATCAAGATCCTACTGACTGTGAATGCGAACAAAATTCCATCTACCCACTAAGAGTCTAGGAATACACTTTGTAGAAATAATTTATACATCCATAACTCGGAGAGAGCTCTAGGCAAGTTAAACACAATATTCGTCAGAAGTTCTTGGTAAGCAAGCGAAGCTTCTCAGTAAATACGCCCTTCTGTCCACTACATTGTTACATACAACACTTCAAGATAATAAGAATTCTCGATAGAACGAATTGAACGACAACATGTCCATTTGTTTTTATACTAAAGTACCTGTTTATTTCAGTTCCCAAAGAACTAACCATCCAGGGTATTTAAAGCAGGATGGTAATCAACTAATGACTATAAAGGGGGAGTGGCCAGGGACAATGACAGGGTTGCAATTTCCAATCAGGTTGGTGATTTACTTTAAAATCATGAATTTACCATCGGATTTCAGATCATGATTTATAAAATCAGTGAAAATTTAAAATCAAATAAATCGATTACTCTGATTTAAATCACCCCTTGAAAAAAAAATCGCCATAGAAAATACATATTTTAATCACCGACAAAATAGCAATGAGGTCTGATTCACAGCAATTAACAATACAAGAATCTGAGTGACTTAAAGTATCACGAGCATGGCACAAGAGCTGCAGGAGCTTCCAACAAAATAAACATAAAAGAAACCCTTCTTACCCCGTTCTCTTTCTTCAATTTAATCCCAGGCCATAGAACAATCCAACCTTCAATCATTCATTCATTGAATAGGAGTCAGAGTGAGCAATGCTATGCACCAAAAAAAACACTACTTCTTAAATAAATCCTTGACCACGCATGCAGGCCCGAAATTCCTAGCCAAATACATCCATTACTCACCATCAGGCCAGCAAGATACTACTATAGTCAAAAGCTTCTTATAAAACAGGAGATTACACAAATTCACCTGACAATTCAAGATACATATCAGTTGTTCTAATAAACGACCCAGAAATGCATTCCATTATCTTACCCAAGTGGCCCTGTCGGAATCAGGTAAGCGCTCTCCATGCCATTAAGACTTCTCTGGCCTTTCTGCTTCCTCAAACCGCCTGGGACTGGACTACATACCACTTGCCTTCAAAATCACACAAACAAACATGCTCAAACAGAAGTATGAAAATGTCTACATATATCTATCAGAGCACATAGACCAGCACATGGCAAACATTGATAAATACTATACCCGAGACTGCGAGTTAGTTGTCTGAAAAGCTTCTTCCATGTTAATTCAAACTTGACAGACTTATCTCTAGCTGTTTTACTTGTAATCAAAAGACCTGCCCAAACTACGACCAATACCAGATCCAACATTGGTCACACATAATAGTGAGCAAATACATTGGCATTTTGGATTGTATTACTACCTTTTCTAATTTTCATTTGTAAAAATGCTGCAAAAAAGTCAACTGGAACCGCCATCGGACATTTAGGATGCAGATCAAACATGAATTAACTAATGTGCCATGGAAATTATAGCTGTATGGACCATTATAATTATTGGGCATATTGCTACTTCGATGTTGAGAGTAATAGAAGAGCGGGAAGACATCTTTATTTCTACATTTATGAAATGAAATCCATATAAGAAACAAAGCTACAAAATTATGACACAAAAAAAATGCCTCCGATACAAACATTTCCCTGCTCTTGGTACATATACATACAGTAAAGCGTGAATTAATCCAACTAGAACCGGTAAATTTTGATCACAAAACAGATATCATATATGCCCCATTTGAAACACATCGACAGACTTGGCCAAAAATTAGCCTTCAAATACAACACAGCAAATCGGTATGCAAGGGACACATACCTCCCTAACAGAATGCAGTGGGGAATGAACCACTTGGCGAGATAACATCTCCTGTCGCCCACTGACAACCGGTACCAGCATGTACCACCTGCAAGCAAACATGAATAATAAAAAAAAAATATTATAAAAGTAAGCGAATAAGAGAGATGATGACTAAATCTAACATCATGCAGCAGAGAAAAAAACACTACATAGACAGTAAAACAAAGTTAACATCTACGCTATAAGACTTATTACACTGTGAAACACTTTAAAAAGATTGTGAACTTTTGCTAATCTGACATATCGACATGTGTGAAGACAAATAAACACCGCTAGACACAAAAGTTGGACAGTATCGTCACTATAGAATATGTGCAGATACAAAGCACATAATTTCCATCAGCCGATAGAAATTCTGCAACATCGAGCACTATCGGCACTGAATGGCTCTCAATGATCACTTTTTAAAGCGACTTACTATTGTCTTAAAACTTCAATTTCAGGGCTCATTTTTAGACTGTACAGAGACACTGTAGCAGTTAATCACGGTAGCCAGATATTTAAACGGAAACACTGTGAGACAGTGCCTATTAAAGCAGCAAAACAAGCTTCATCAATTCACCTTTAATGTAGATGACATTAAAGTTAGTGACAGATGGGAACCTTGAAAATAACTCAGAACTCAATCAGGAAATATATACCACTAACACAAACTGGAGTAATCTCCCAGCTGAAGAATGTCTGTAATTTGTTTACTAAGAAGAATAACAGAACATAATTCATCGTGGCACGCTAAAAATAAGACCCCAGTGAGAGCCAACAGGTTTGCCTGCCACATGATATTGACATATTAGTCCTAAATGATCAACGTTGACTACAAGAATTTCCACAGGAGAATCCTTGAACGGATCACTTTGATTCTAGAGTAGTTCAGCACAAGTTGAGGACTATCCCCATCATGTCATTTACCTTTAACATCACTAATTTTCCGTGCGTGATTTCCTGGGAATCATAATTTTATAAAATTTTGGATATAAATACTAATATCATCATACTGTAACAGTTACACTTGCAAAACCAGCTGGATGTATCATAATCAAGTAAGCAACAGAAGGAAAATAATACTGTAACCTGATCATGAAGAAGGAATATCATGGATTCAGGACAAACTCAGAATACACACAGTACAGTTAAATGGCGTCAATTGTATATCGCAAACACTGTGAATATTACGGAAAGTTACAACGATTACAGACTTTCTGCGATGTGGGCAGAAATTTAATGCATCTTAATTACTGGTACTGCGTTTCACGCCCCATACCACACAGATGAATCCACACTTACAGAAGACGCAACAAGTTACAAATACAATCAAATCAATGATACAAATGGAAACAGACAAAACCATCTTCTTCCAACAGCAGTGCAATACAAACATAGTACGCACACACACAGTTGTGACAAACACAACACACACCACCAACACTACAGCACACACACCAATTTGCACATGCAACATACAAACCACATACATCTTGCACAATAAAAGTGCCCAGAGCCTAATGGCAGAATGATGACAAAAAAAGCACAGGAAAACATGTGAAATTTCAAAATTTTTTTTAACTAACAATCCACCTGTCACGCATCCACTTTAAAAGCATATTAAACACCATTCAGGATATAATGTAGATAAATCTTCTTCAACCTTCCCCTCTCAAGTACTCAGCTTATGTATTAGTCCTGTCCGCAGATATTATCTTACGGGAGCTATTATGTGAAGGCAGAAGGAATGATGGAGCATGGAGTTTCACGTATTACCCTGATATTGGCACATTCAGTAATGAGGCAGTCAAAAATAAACGATTGATCTCCGAGGTGGGTTAATCTCTGCCAGATTCGCAGCCTGCATACCATTTCAGATTTAATGCTGTATAGTTTTAGTATTTTCCACCACTTCACATGAAATCGAAGAAAAATAGTAAATTGAAATTTTCTCGATTTTCTATAAACAAACTGCATCTCCTAACCCTTCCCCTGTGCCTAATATAGGTATTACAAGTGAAATTATTTGAACTGTATTATACCGATTATTAATATTTCTGCAGCTGTCCAAAATCAAAATGACAGTTGTTTGCCTTGATTAAAAAGACAAAACATGGTTGTTATCCATGTAAATTTCTAGAATGCATTGTATTGCCCTGTAAGTACAGTGGAATCATAATTAAAACCTAATAACACACAGACACTAGTTTAAATGATCTACAAAAAAGCATGCTCACTTTGATTCACGCAAGTCCAAACCAGATTATTCACTGAATTTTATCCTCACCACCATGTACCACACGCATCCTCATCCACTTGACCAAACATGTGCCAATAAATACAGTAATAGGACGCCAATTCAGTGATGAACATACATTAAGACTATAGCACCAATTATTGACCAAACAGGTAGAATTTGCTGGATACCCCGGCACCCACAGCAGGCACGCCTAAAATCATAACCACATATGACATTAATTACGTACCCGAACCATAAACCATTACTGTCCATTTAACCACATTCGCGCATTCATCCCTACAGCTGCTTCGTAGGCCAGTATCCGCCACATATGACTCCCACGAACATTCGAGAAACCATGTAACATTATCCCCCCACATGTACCGTCAACATTAACAGGAAAAATGTAAAAAAGATCAGGGACAGACCATTGATTAGGGCTGTAAAATCTGAAATCATTGCAAGTGATAACTCACACAGAGCTAGGAAAGTCAGCCAGGAAACAATACTCTTCCAGTCTCAGCAGCAATTTTCTCAAAGCAGAATCAGCACTTACAGATTAGAAAAGAGTCTATAGTTCATTAATTTAAAACACAGTTCTTCAATATGTTACAACTTACTAAACGTTTTGGTGTTAGTGTGGGTGGATGGATAAAGGTAGATAACATAAGAGATAAAGCCTGGATTTGGAAAGAGCAGAAATACTCGTCATTTTAGAAGTGCATGCTTGGTAGTGGCAAAAAGAATTTTCTGTCAATATGGAATTTGTTGATCGAGAATCACATATCCCGCTACCTACTGTATGAAAGTTGCTTATTCTTACACTGGAGTTGAGGAATGTGGCTGAGTGTTAATCATGCAAAATCTGAAATCGCTAATTTGTCGAAACAAGGAATTAATACGACAACCAAGCCGATCTTGTCCGCTTGCCCTTTATTCTCAACACATTCCTGAATTCATTGTGTTTACCAGTCCGTTAACGATGTAATCCTTTTTATAAAAAGAATCCATGTACTTGTATACAATGAACATTTTTTTGAGTTTACACGACAGCATTTGAAATTAATTTTAAATAGCCAATAACATGGTTAAAATGCTTCATAACAATAAAGAATTAAAAACTAATTTTCACATGAGACTGGAGTTTCAGAAGACTGCAAACTTGTAACTCTACTAGATAATAACAAGAATTGCATAACATCAAAAGGTTCAGACAGAAAAACCAAAACAAAACACTACGGCCTCCAACTAGCTCTTATTAACTGAGCTTCAAAAGACGCTTATACTTTATATAGAGCACCGTAAGCGGTCTGTATTCAAATTAAGAACTCTTCATCAAGATATTCCGCACAAAATGTGCTTCTTCCGAGTAAAAGATAATGGTTTGCTAAAAGGTAACCGACTCCAAAATGTCAAAGTAACATGCAGCTACAGTTGTAGATTCGATAGATAACAGCATATGTAATAACCCAGACAGCCAATGTACTACAGTACTCTACTGTTAAAGCACTAACCGTTATAAAAAAAGTAACACTTAGAAATTTTCTAAAAATTGTTCGTGATTTGAATATTCTTTGAATATGAATATTACCTTGGACTCTCACATATATGACACTGTTGGCTGGAAGTATTCAGCATGAGTCGAAACCGCGCCTGTGCAATCGCCAAAAATGCATTGCGCACAGAATTGTTCTATAATCATGTAATGATCAAAGACCGTGCTCGCAGAACTCTCAACGAAATCGTCACAAATGATCCTCGCATCTCAGAGAAGAGCTAATATCATTTTGTGACAAAAAAAGACAAAAATGAAGACTGATGCAGACTAACCCCAGAAAAAGAAGAGAAGTCATGTTTGCATGCAAGATGAACTTGATTAAAAAAAAAATGCATTTGCTCTTTTCAAGGGTGGTTGGATGTGACTGAATTATGCTTATTTGTCGTTCGTCAAGAATGATATAAGCTCCTCTGAGCTGCGAGAAGAATGTAGCAAAATGAAGCAAGTATTCAGATACACCACCCTCCTTCAAGAAAAAACCAAGAAAACCCATTTTCTCATTCACAGTTCAATCTGCAACAGAATTTCTTTTTAGGGGAGCTTCGACATTGCTTCATTTGTCATTTTGCCACACAATTGATATTACATTCCTGAGCATGCTGATGATTCCAATCCTGTGCTACATCAGTGGAAGCTTCTTCAGCACCGGCCTGTGAGGCATGAAACATTGGATATCAAAACACAATTCTTCGAAATGCATTTTGGCCATTGGACAAAAGGGGCCTGTCACCCCATGCGTGAAATACTCAATACCATAGTGTCATGCAGAATAGCCTAGGTCCAAGGTAAAATATCATATAAAAAATACATCATCTAAAGACCAACAAAATTTGCCGTAATAAATTTTTTCTGAGTGTCTACACGTTTTTTGATCCACCGTACAGCCAATGATAAAATTATCTGCGTTTGTAGTAGCCTGTTTGCGCAGCGCCCTTTTGCCGTATTTGAACTAACTGTGTTTTATTTCTGATGATTTGCTATTCGATACCAGCCAAAATACCAGTTTCATATGTTGACTTGAGCTTCTTCAAACAGACCGATGTTGTAACACAATAGCGGATGTCTTATCATTATGACTATACAAGTTACAAATTACGGTTAGGATATCATGATGATTGGTTTAAAAAAATGTCTGTGAATAGAAAGTATGACCTTTACCGAGACTATCTTTGTTTACTATATCAGCAATAAGTTCCCAATTAGTCATAGAACACACGTTATCAATCATTATCAGCATCTGGTTTACTGGTGTTACTGGAAACAGGCCATTGTGGCAATACGATGGCAACCAGATCATGATTCAAATTTTAGTAGCGCCGAAAACAAATTCTGTCATGCCGAAAGAATATTAAGAAAGAACGGGTAAAGAGGAAATATCATGGTCATCATGCCGTCTTGTTTTCGTTCATCTTTCATTTCAGCTCAAGGTTTGAAAATAAAAACACTTCAAGCCCCGCCATAGGAGATCTACATACATGCAATACAGCCTGCGATGTTTGTTAAAAGAGAAGGCAAGCGCGGCAATCTAACAGCATAGAGTTAAGAGAACAATTGAGTTCTGCCACGGAGCATTCAGATCGCACGTTACACATGCTGAAAACGACCAAGCATGACGCGATGAGCCGACCGCACGTGGTTAGTCACGCCGAGGTAATGTATGCACTGTTTTGCAATCGATAGAGCTCCTCCCCCCTATGACTGTTTCAGTTTTATGTTAAGATAAGGCTTGCAAAAACATAAAATAAACACAAATTAAACTATTTATAAGGGCCTGGCTGAGAGGCCTGGACAAAAAATCCGATTAATGCGAATTAATCGATACCTTTTGCCGATGTGGTAATTGCGAAGACGATTAAAATGAATCGAGTTTAATCGTCAGTGACGAATAGTGTCTAAGTGCCTTAGCTGAAACCAACATAAGTAACTGAATTGTTACAAATAAAAAAAAAAAGTAATAGATATCAATATTCAAGAGTAAGGAAAACATTTTAGCAGATCAGAACGCGCAAATAATCATTTAAGGAAATAACGATCAGAACAGTGATTCCAAATGGCGACACGGCCTCCGTACCCGAATCCCTGCGGCATCACTGTGGAAAATATAGTGTTGTCCCAAATGCAAGAAAGAAAGTTGAAATGTCCGTGTTTGAAAAACAGAAATGTCAAAATACCTTATCATTTTTACATATTCTTCGTTGCTGTACGTTGTCTTTTTCCGAAAATTGGCTGTCATTATTCGAAACTTGATTCTTCCTACGGCTATTGAAGTTTATCGTACACAGTCGCGCATCTTGTTTAACAAAATCCGTGTTACCCAAATAGCCATGTACTGCGCGTGTTCCCCGCACTGTGGCAGTGGGATACGCGGATGATTTTGGTAAAACGGATATTTGGTAAAACGATATTTGCTAGCGCAAAAGGCAGCGCGCCGTCGCCGCGCAAGGTAGGTAGCGATTTGATGCATGAAAGAATT
>JZLH01S0051815.1:10897-21918 GCA_001188425.1 Eucidaris tribuloides | reverse complement strand
ATACACAAAAAAAATTGCATCATACAAACATTCTCCTCCTTTGGTACAGTATGACAGGTACAAAAGCTTTGAATTAATATCAACTAAACGGTAAATTTTGGATCACAATAACAAATTATCAATATGATCCCATTTGAAACTACGAATTGACACGGACTTGGACAAAAATTAGCTTCAAATAGCAACACAGCAATACAGTGTAGTTGCAAAGGGACCACATACCTATAACAGAAGTGCAGTTGGGGTGAATGATACCACTTGGCAGGAGATGGAAGTCATACTCCTTGTCGCCCACGACAACCGTGTGACCAGCATTGTTACCACCCTGCAAGCAAAACATGAATAAATAAAAAACAAAAATATATAAAAGTAGCGTAATTAAGAGAGATGACTGACTAAATCTAACATCATCACAGGAGAAAATAACATACATAGAAACTTTATACACAAAGGTTATACATTCTACTATTAAAGACGTTATATAACACTGTGGAAGACACGTTTAAAAAATTGTCGAACTTTGCTATCTGACATATCTGACAGTGTTTGAATGGACAAATAAACACCCTAGAACACAAAAGTTTGGACAGTTATGCTGTCACTAGTAGAATATGTGCAGATACAAATTGGCACATTAATTTCCTATCAGCCGATAGGAAATTCTGCAACACAGCAGTCTATGGGGAAAGCTGGAATGGCCTCTCAATGATTTTCACTTTTTTAAAGCACTTACTGATTGTTTTAAACTGCAATTTTTTTCAGGGCTTCATTTTTAGACTGTATCAGAGACACTGGTAGCATGTGTAATCACGTAGCTCAGATTTTTAAAACTGGAAACACTGTTATACAGTGCCTTTAAAGCACAAAACAACTTCATCAGTTCTACCTTTTAAGTGGTAGATTGACATTTAAAGGTTAGTGACATGATTGGGAACACTTGAAAATAACTCAAGAACCAAATCAGTTGAAATATATACCAACTATACACCAGCTGGAGTAGATCTCCCAGCTGGAAGGATTTGTCTGTAATTTGTTTACTTAAGAAGAATTAAGCATGAACATTAATTCTATCGTGGCACGATAAAAATAAGACCCATAGAGAGCCACACAGGTTTGCCTGCCACGAGTGATATTGACATTAGTTATTTTAGAATGAGTCAACGTTTGACTACAAGATTTTCACAGGAGAATCCTTGTATACTGTAGTTTACTTGATTCTAGAGTAGTTTCAGCCCAAGTTGAGGACTATCCCCAATCATGTCATTTACCTTTAAAACATCAACTTAATTTCCTGAAGTGATTTCCTGGGAAATCATATTTTATAAAAAATTTTGGATATAAATATCAATATCATCATACTGTACAGTGTACACTTTGCAAACCAGCTGTATGTAATTTCATAATCAAGTAAGCAAAGAAGAAAATAATACTGTAACCTGATCATGAGGAAGGAATATCATGGATTCAGACAAACTCAAGAAATACACACAGTATAGTTAAATAGCTCAATTGTATATCAAACCTGTGTAATAATGTACAGAATGTTACTACCAGATTCACAGATTTCTGCGATGGTGGGCAGAAATTTTAATGTTCATTTCAATTACTGGTACTGTGTTCAACCCACATACAGACACAGACAGACAGACAGATGCACACACTTTACAGGAGATACAAAGTTACAAACTACAATGCAACAAAAACTCCTTTTCCGCAGCATGTGCATACAAACATGAGTACACACACACACACACACACACACACACACACACACACACACACACTACACACACACACACACACACTCTCACACACACACACACACACACATACACACACCCACACACAAAAAAAAAATCATGTAACCATATAACAGAGAAAAAAGGAGGAGGGTCTATTAAGGATGAAATTGACTATCCATTAACTAAGTGTCACATGTACATGTATGCCACATCCTAAAGAACATTTTAAACTTAGGGTTATTTTTAACCATTTCATCATTTTCGTGGTATCTTCCTTTAGTGGATCCTCACAGTCGGATACATTAACAGCTGTGAAATCAATGACGACTGGTTCCATCAAGATCCCGAGAGCGAGCAATTAATATCTTCTCTCTCCGTCTCCCCCAACATCACCTTGGATCAATCAACGGCGTGGGGTCACGATTTCTTCCCATATTTGGTCGCGGCGGCCCGGTATACGTTATAATTCCCCGTCAGAGTGACGGACAGGCAAAGTCATTCGGAGTGTGGATATTACCGATAATCACCAATTAACGGGATAATTTGATGGGAGAAACAATCAGCTTGGATGAGTGGCTGCTCTTTCGATGACTAGGGATGAACACACTCTTTCGCAGAACAAGTTCACACTTCATACACACACAGCACTGGGAGAAAATACTACCGGTATTACACGTACATGTACAGTCGGGTGACCTGCACTTCAACATAGTTAATGTTTTTGCATATTTTATACTCAGTACGTCATTCAAAGTTTTTGAAATTCTACTCACATAGAGGGAAAATGCTGAAAATTGCAATGGAATCACAAGTTCAGTGATCAATGTGGTTGTTTCCTAGCTATCATTGTCAAAAGAGAACAATGTCATTTTAGTTGCACGCAGATTCAAGGCCCGCACCTCGCCAGCCTGCTCTGCATAGACAATGTACACGTTGAGGATGCACACAGAGGTTACACTGATCTCTATGTAAAAACATCATCGCAAAACTGTAACACACGTTTCTGATTATTTTATAATTTTTTATCCCAATATTTCCCATTTTGTTTAAAGACAATATATAACATTGTGGAAGCCTTATTTAAAAAATTGTCAAACTTTGCTACGTGACATACCTGACAGTGTTTGAATGGACAAATAAACACCCTAGAACACAAAACTTAAGACAATTATGCTGTCACTTTAAAATTATGTACAGATAATAATTGGTCCATGAATTATTCTCAGCTGATAGAAAATTCTGTTACACAGCAGTCTATGGGATAAACTGGAATGGTCGCTCAATGATTTTCACTTTCTAAAAGCACTTAATGATCGTTTTGATCTCTGATTTTTTTCAGGGCTTCATTTTTAGACCTTATCAGACACAGTGGTAACATGGGGACTCATGTAGCTCATAATTTTTAAACTGGAAACATTGTTATACAATGCCTTTAATTGCGTGCTTTTGGTTACCGTGACAAGTTTTTAGCATATTGCACACAAGCTCAACGCGTGTTTTCTGTTCGATGCCTTTTTACTCAATTTCACACAGGGTGGCGGTATTAGGGCCCTGGCAACGTACAGGTACCCTAGCATACATGTGTACATGTATGTAAACTTCTGCAGTACATGCACTGACTTGTTATCCATCTGTTATTTGTGCGTGTGTGTGTTTTTTTTATATCTGATAAAACTATGAATCATTTATGGAAAATAATATCAACATGGCACTACACATCAGATCTATTTAATTTTCTTGTTTTGCCCGACTTTTTTTCATGGGGGGGAGGGGGTGGTACTGACTGATAAGAAAAAGTAATATGCACTCTTCTTTTTCATAAAAAAAGTAAAGAACAATAGTAGAAGGGGGCACAAAGGTATTTTCAGTAATTAAAAAATGGGAGTCCATCTGACAATCGCATAACAACAGCTCTGGATGAAAACCTGAGACCCCCCCCCCCCCCAGGCTTTACATCTTTACAAGAGCCCAGGGGGGCACGACGCTCACCTGAGGTCTCGCAAACTCTCTATTGTACCCATAGAAAAAACATCAGTTATACATATAGTTTTGGCCCTTGGAGCCCAATATCTAGGCACCAACAGAGCCAAATGAACCAGTTGGAAAACTTTGCATCCCCTTCCTATATATAGCTGATTTTGCCATGTTAAATTTAATTCTAACATCCATTTTTATAAAAACAAGGCACACCCTAGAATCTTAACATTTGACCTTTGACCTACTTACATGTATGTGACCTTGACCCCAATTTAACATTGAGGTCACTATACATGTATCATCTACCATCCAAGTTAGTCACAAATGGGCCAATACCAACCAAAGAAGAAACTTGGAGGTATATTCTATCATTTGACTTCACTTGACCTTTGACCTACATATGTGACCTTTGACCCCCAAATACCATTGAGGTCCCTGATACGTATCTACCACCCAAGTTTGGTTACAAATGGGCTTGTGGTTAGAAAGTTACCAAGTTTGGGCCCTTATGGGCCCTACCCCCTGGGCCCCCAGGGGGGCCTGGTGTACCATTCCAGGAACCCTCCATCCCCTCCCCCTGAGGATCACTCCCACCAAGTTTGGTCTAAATCCATCAATGTGAATGTGAATTATTCCCATAGGGCCCTACCCCAAACTTTTGCCCCCTTAGGGGCCAAATGGGGCCACCCTGGGCATTGTCATGAGGAACATTAATTCAGCACATATAGAGGTATCTACACACAAAGTGGCTTAACTTAACTATTTCTAGATCTAGAGAATATGTTTGAAACCTACTTACTTTTGGCCCTTTAGGGCCCTGCCCCTGGGCCCCCAGGGGGGCCAGGTGTACCATTTGAGGACCCTTGAATCCCCACCCCGTAAGGATCATTCCTGCCAAGTTTGGGCCAAATCCAATCATGCATTTTGAAGAAAAAGCTGAAAATGTGTAAAAGTTTACGCACGACGCACGACGAACGACGCACGACGCAGGACGCACGACGGACGAAAAGCGATCGCAATAGCTCACTTGAGCCTTTGGCTCAGGTGAGCTAAAAACGCAAATGCATTCTTCTCCTTGGGGGTGGGGGGGGGGAATATGTCCCTTGCATCCATGGCCTGTCATAACAATGAGGTAAACTTACACCTGAGGTGAAACTGACGCGAAATCTAACCACTTGTTTTGTTGTTGTCCAAATTCACTGTGTGAAGAGACTGTGTCAGGAATGCAGAAACTTGAACCACACAAAATACAGCTCACACAAGCTAGCAGCTAGGAATCCTGACCATCCCATGCTAAAAACAAGGATGGGCCTTTGTTTTGTAACACTGTAAACTAGCTGGATCAGATTTCTTTGAAGAGAAGAACAGGTGAACTTCACATGGCTGCAGTAAAGTCAATCTTCAAAGTTCACCCAATGCAACTGAGTTTATTCAGACCACTAACCCGGCCGAGTTGAATTATCTTGGGCCAGATCTAGCGGACACATCGTATTGTTTTATTATTAGTTTTAATCAGATCAAGTGAAATCGTGAAGTGCATGTCTTTGTCAATTACAATGCAATGATTTTAAAAATATTTTCGAATTCCATCTGCCGTGCTGTAAGAATATCCTATTTTTTGTTTGTTTTTCTTGCTAAAATGAACTTGTACTAACATTTGATATAGGCCTACGTGTATACCAAGATAAAAAAAAAATATGGCGGTCCTCTAACATGAACAAGTATGTAAAGATTTAACAAAACAACTGGTACTTACATATCATTTCCATTTGTTTTGTCTTCTGAGGCAGCTTTCAAATTCTGCTGACTGTGGAGTAGAAATGAAATGTTAAAAAAATTATTTTAAAAATTTGTACAATTTGAAACATCATATAGGCCTAGATATCCCTTGGAAGTAGGCAAGATTTAATGGCAAGAATGCAGAAAATGGATAATACTGAAAGTTGTATATGAGAATACCCTGCTTTGACTTGGTTTTAGCTTGAGATAGAAAAAAATCCCCTAAATTCAGATTTTAGAAGCAATGTGACTACATTACAAAATGTTACATTCTATTGTATGTTTCTCTTTTTCTCTTTATTTCTATGAATGCCTTATTAACTTTCAGGGAAGCATCGTCGTTTGTTCCTGGCAGAAGGGCATTAACACTAAATTGTCTCTAACTTGAAAACCATTGGCTCTTTTCACATGAAATCAAAGAAGTATGATATGTTCAGACCCTTCTGTCAGTCTGTTAAGTGCAAATATCAAATAAGGCAAATTTCTCAAATTAGAGAAAATTTATTGTTAAGGTCCTTCTGCCGGGAACATATGCTAGGGTCCTTCTGCAGGGCAAACGACGACATAACACAATCATCTTCCAATCTCTCTTTATATTTTTGTCTTATATCTTTTACTTGACATTATGATTGGAAAATATACCGTAAAGTACACAACAGGTTTACTACTGCTGAGTTGTATCCAAGACCAGCCCTAAGACCAATTTCTGGTGGCCTCGGTCTCAGTCTCAGTCCAAGTCACCTGTACAAACCCTATGGAGAGGTGGTGTTTTGGGGGCGGCATCGGTCTCGGTCCTAGTCACCTGTACAAACCCTATGGAAAGGTAGTGTTTTGGGGGCCACGTCGGTCTCAGTCCAAGTCCCCTGTACAAACCCTATGGAAGGTTGTGTTTTGGGGTGGGTTCAGTCACGGAACCTGTGGTCTCAGATACAACACTAAGGCTCACATCTTTTTAGTTACTCACCTTTGAGATTTTTCTGCTTCTAGAGCTTGTAACTGCCTCGAAGGCCCATGGAAAACTGCATTTTTCTTCATACCACCATTTACAACTCGAACATTCTGGAAGGAAAAATGAGTTAAAGTTAATTAATATACTGCTGGTTATATTAATACAGAGGGTTATATAATGTATATGGTGACATACATGCAAGTTCATGGTCATCATGTCACTAAATACATGTGTCACATAAAATCAGCAAACATGAACTGCATCTGTAGAACAGTGTTGTTTATGTGATACTGTGAAGGAAAATCCAATGCCAAGAAGCAGCTAATTCTTTGCAATACAGTTTTGACAGAACAGGACTGATGAAGTAACACTACTCAATAGCTACTTCCATCTCATGGAATGAGTCCTATCGTTATTATAGATATGGAGTAGATTCCACATAATATCACATACAGTACATGTACAAACATATATATATGTAATTCCTATTGTACCCACTCCCCACACCTCCAAGCACTGAGAAATTTGAATTAATCCAATAACTTGACAGAAATTCATAATTGTTCTTGATGAAAAAGAAATTAATACTTGAATACAAGTCTTAGATGTTCCTGTACAACCCAAGTTCAACTAGAGAAACTTACCCCATATATCATCAAGTCAACCAACAACCCCTCCCCCCCCCCCCCCCAAAAAAAAAATCACAACTTGTGGCATTTGAGGTTGGAATGTTTACCAGCACACCTTGACCTATTGGCAATCTGTGTGTCAGGTATCTGCTTGTGGTATGTGTGTTTTCATTGTTTTCCAGGTGTATATACTGGCAGCATTAAAGGTATTGGTTGAAAGCCTCATTTACAAAATTGTCAAACTTGGTTATCTGACCTGCGCGATTTAGTTTGCATGAAAAAATAAACATCTTAGAACACAAACATTAAGACTGTTATGCTGTCTCTAGCAAAATATGTCCAAATATATACAGATAAATATAGGCACGTGAATGAATATCATAAGGATAAAAGTTCTATATGTGTAACCCAGTAGTCTATGGGAGAAAACTTTTTAAAAAGGACTTTAGGATCATGTTGAACTGATTATTTTTTCAAGGCTTTGTTTTTAGACTGTATGAGAGACACTAGTAGTATGGAGGATCAAGGAAACATTGCTAAGTCAAACTGAAGGGACATGCATTACATTTTTTCTCAATGTTATCAAGCAGAGAACAATTTATGGATGCATCAAAACAATGAAAACGTGAAATTCAATTGTTTATCACTCCATTTTTAACACTCACGTAAACTGAATCGCAATTGGGTGGCTAGTGTTTGAATGGCACTAATCAAGTTTTCACTTCAGCTTCAAAAACATCTCCAATCACGGCTATCTCGACGACATCAATGGGCAATGCTGAATGTTTGGACGGACATGGAAGCATGAAATCACATCCTTAACAATGTTCGGCAAACATGTGCGAGCATGTTCATACATTTTTTTTTTCCACCAGTTATGTGAAATGTGAGAACGAATTTATGTAAATGTCCACATGCAAACGTACTTGTGTGACGGAAGTGCAGAATCCCGAGTTAGGTTTGATGAGCTGTACGTTTTTCCGCAAACGCTCACATTCATGTCATGACAATCTCAATTGTTAGTACTACATCACGATTTATCAGATTACCTATGTCTATGTGAGGTTAGTCGTGCCTTCACTGTCACAGTACAAATTCCTGAAACAGTCTCACAACGTCCGGTCAGTAGTTAACACAGATCAATTCAAAAAAATTATACAGACTCACTTGTTTCAAAATTGAAATTCCTCCCTTTGGTTTTGATTTAATTCCAATGGTACATGTACTGTATAGTGTTCACATCATGTTTAATGTTATTACTTTTGTCACTGTTTGGTTCAATATGTTAATATTCTTGTTTTTGCTGTAAATAGATGTATGTGAATGCTCTATGAATATTGGTTATTATTATTATTATTATTATTATTATTATTATCAGTCCAATCTCCATCCTTAAGTGTGGTGCATTTGTGTGTGTGTGTGTGTGTGTGTGTGTGTGTGTGTGTGTGTGTGTGTGTGTGTGTGTATACATGTGTGTATGTCTGTCCATCCCTGTGAGTGTGTTTATGTGTGTTTATGTGTGCATCTATGTGTACAGTACTACTGCCCCTCTCACACAAAAACCACCTGCTGTTTAATGCTTTCATCACTATCAGAGTGTGACTCTTGGTTTCTACGGCAACCCATCAATAACACACAAGCAGGAGCGAGCAAATTCAGTAAAAACTAGAGAGCGAGAGAGAGAGAGACAGATGATTCCGAAAGGACAACGTGGAGGTCAAGCCGACTATAGGCGAGATACCGGAAAACTTGCATCAGTCAACACAATCTCATTACAGCTTCATTAGTTCTCCTTTTTCCGCTCATAATTACTCTCGTGATCTACATCTCGGTATCCTTTTAGTCAGTAATATCAAAGTCCTCCATACAAAAATAAAAAAATACTTTAAAAAATGTCCACGTTTAAGTACTTGTAAAAGGTTTCAAGATGCTCTCTTTTCTCCTTTAATGGTTCTCGTTCACAAGAAATTAGATTTTCAGTAAATAGGATGACAGTTTTTATCTATCTGGGTCTCTGTGGACTGCTGCTTACAACTGGGTAGCAAATTTTAATTTGCAATTTTCAGTATTTCACCTTAATAACTCATATGTTATTTATCTAAAAGCATACATATACACATGCACATGTACGCACACGTGTATAATATCTTTTAATCAGTTGGAGACTAAGTATGAGTTAACTCGTGTTGGGGTCTATGGAAAATGCATGTTATAGTGAAATCAAATCGTCTCCAGTGGGTTAATGTAGCAACGATTTATCAAAATGTGCATGAGTGATATGCATGCGTCCACAACAGTATTTCAAGAGTAGATATTCATTGCTTTTCATAATTTCAAATTAATCTTAATTCATAAGAGATGATTTAACGTCAGTGGAACACCATTTCTCCATACACCCCAGTCCGAAATATCTCGTACCTAGTCTCCAACAGGTTAAATCTACACCCAGTTTGACGGGATAGTTACAGTTTAACACCGACCGTACACAAAAGAAAAAGTCTTCACAGACAATTAGAGTTTGAAATACAGTGAAAATGCATGGTCGTGTTTCTTGGTACATTGTCAATCAACCATGCACCAGATGGATCATGCCGCTGCGGCACACTTGTACACATGCCCTAGACAAGAGTACTCGGTGTGTCAGCGGGAAGCTAAAGAAAGGTCACATAAGCTCTAGTGTACCCCGGGGTGGGCCCTCGACTTACAATGTGATAAAGGTCGGGGGGGGGGTAGGGGGGAGGGGGGGGTGGTGGTCTCCGGAACTGCCTTGAGCCAAAGAGTTAGGGTCTTCAGAGCAGACCTCAAATTGCTATGTATCGGAACAGCGCTGTGGGGCTGTTCCGGCGCACCATGCTGAAAGTGCAATGTTCCATCCTGAATTTAAGTTCGCTTCTGCAATGCGGCTGTGCCAAAATGATGCTCTGGAGTAGACTTTTAGGGATGCATTGGTATAAGGAACAGCTATTTTGGGGGTCTCTGGAACTGAAAAAAAATATACAAATTTTTGGTGGCTTCTGAAATTGTGAACAATGGAACTGAAATTTAGGGCTGAAAATGGTCTCAACCGCAGCACATAGGTATCACACAATTATTCTAAGTGCCCCCCCCCCCTTTAGCCCCAGGTAGTATACATCTCAGTTCGTGTTTCAGAAGTCAAGCCATGCACATGAGGAAAACGCAATGTGATTTGGGAGTATCATGATTAGAAATACCTAAGGAACACGATTTGAATTTCGGGATTTCATTTGCAATCATGAGTCTACAGTTCCTTTCACACATGATAAAAGTACTGTAATCAAAGTGATCGCCAATTGTAATCACATTTTGGCTGCTATGTGAAAACGATCATAGTATACTAGGATGGAAAATCCATGGCTTCAGAGCAGAAATTATTCTATGAACACACAGCTGAACGTGTTGTCAAATCGAATTAGAATGCAAAGCAAGATTTGATGTCTCACTCTCAGTGAAATAATGGAGGTAGAAGCCTCCATGGTAAAAATAGCACTTTTGCAAATCAATACACTACCTCAGTCAGATTCAGAAGTCACACGTACAGCAAGTATGTAAAGCCATTTTGGACAAAATGCATTTTATTGTGCTCATGAGAAAAGGCCTGGATCAAAGAGGTACCTAAAGGGCCACTATAATCCACTTAGCAGTAGTCACGCATTATCTCCTACAGATCATCAACACTCCTCTAACACAATGTGCACAATAAACGACTGATCAAGGAGAGCTTAAACTGTACTTAACAGATGGACAAAAGAATGACACCTCCTAGGCTAAGTTGTACATCCATATGAAGAAGAGCAAATGAAATATTAAAAGGCTCTAGAGGCATAACCAGATTTTCTACAATTGGGGTCTCCAACTCTTGTTTTATGAATCTGATGATGCAAAATGATCTGGAGACCAGAGAGGGAGGGTGAGAGAGGGAGAGGA